>CAUYQV010149941.1:0-18773 GCA_963574575.1 Galagoides demidoff | reverse complement strand
TTGTCTGGAATATAGATGACCATCCCTTCATCTTGAGTCTATATTTATCTTTTAAGGTAAGATGACGTTCTTGTATGCAGCAGATATCTTCCGAGTTTTTGTATCCAGTCAGCCAACCTGTGCCTCTTTAGAGGGCAATTTAAACCATTTACATTAATTGAGAATATTGATAAGCCTGGTAAAATTTTGGGTTTTGAGTTTTTCAAAAGTCCAGTGGTCATTTTTAATCCTTTTGCCACTATGGAAGTTGGAATTTGATCAAAAGTTTCTAAGTGAGTTTACTTTTGTGATGGAGGATTGCACTGGTCATTATGAAGGATAGGTCTGGGAATATCCTAGAGAGCTGGTATAGTTATGGCAAATTTCTTCAACAACATGTGAATGTCATTAAAGTATTTAATTTCTCCATCATAGATGAAACTCAGTTTAGCTGGATACAGGATCCTGGATTACAAGTTATTTTGTTTAAGGAGATTAAAAGTCAATGACCACCCTCTTCTAGCCTGAAAGGTTTCAGCAGAGAGATCTGCTAATTCCCCTTATAGGTTATGGTTTTCTTACATCTAGCTGCTTTCAGAATTTTCTCTTTAATATTAACTTTAGTGAAGTTAATTATGATGTGCCTGGGGGATATCTTATTCATGTTGAGTCATTCTGGGATTCTGAAACTGTCTGCTATCTAAATTTCAGAAACTCTTGGCATGTCTGGAAAATTCCCTTTCATAATTTCATGAAGAAGAGCCTCTGTGTTTTGTGAAGCAACTTCATCACCTTCAGGGATTCCTATAAGGTGAGTATTAGTTTTCTTTGAATTATCCCAGAGCTCGCTGAGAGTATGATCTATTTTTGCTCTCCATTTCTCTTCTTCTTTGAGCACTTGGTCATGTTCAAAAGCTTTGTCTTCAATGTCAGAGATCCTTTCTTCTGCCTGCTCCATTCTGTTACCAAGGGATTCTACTGTATTTCTCAGATCTTTGAGGGCTGCAAGCTCTTGCCTTAATGTGTCAAAATCCTTGGTCATTTTATCTTTGAAATTGTTGAATTCTTGAGACATCTTTTGAATAATTCCTTGAAATTCTAATTCCCTTCTTTCCTCCATTCTGTTGATCTTATTTGCTATCCAGATTCTGAACTCGATTTCTGACATTCAGCCATCTGTTTATGGATGGGATCTTCAGTTGCATCTGCCATACCCTTCCTTGGGAGGGGTTAATCTCTGGTTATTCACGTGATCAGAGTTTTTCCACTGATTCTGTTCCATGCTTAATTACAGCATTTGGCTAGATTAGCAGATAAGGATAATATGGGTTGGGAGCTCCAGGAGTAGTGATTAACTAGTGCTTTGCCCAAAGGCTGGGACTGGTGTCTGTACCTTTTCCTCTGGAGCTTTGCCAAGGACCCATACAGTGCTACAGCCTGAGAAACTGGGAGCCTGCTTGCCTGCTTGGTGTGGTGGGACTAAGTGGCTCTGTCTTGTTTTCAACTGGTCTCTGTTCTACCCTAGTAAATCAGTTACTTTGGGTTGAAATCTCAGCTGTGAAGAATTACCAGCAATTAAGTCCCCCTGCCCCCCGCAGGCAATAATTCAGAAAGGAAAATAAAACCTTCCCACAACCACACACCCAGGGTACCACTTTGGATAGCCTCAGGTGATTGGCCCAGTTCAAGAAATCCAAATCATTTGTCCCAGTCAGCACTGGTCTCAGGTGGGGTAGTTCAAAAGGTCTCTGGCAACTAGATAGCAGGGGTCTGCTGGCAGCTCAGGTATGACTGGCTCTGGTGCTCCATGAGGTCAGAAGGACCAACCCAAGAAATAAATTAGTCTGGGAAGGTTTATGCCTTCTTCCTCATCTTGCACCTCTGTCATACCCAGTCACTGGTAACCCCACAGGACTGTGACCCAGTTCCCCCCAAAGAGCAGATGCCCCAGGGGTTTGTGACTGCCTGAGTCAGAGGGAGATCTCTGTCTCTTCAGCTAGGCTGCAGATCTCTGCCACAATCCAGCAGGGGCAGGTGAGGCCTGACAACCTTGGGTGCTTAATGAAGTCTGGGGTGGTTCATTCAGTTCTAGCCTTGCCCCTGATTGATGTTGATGGCCAAACAGTACAACTTCACAGAACTTGTTACTGTCTCAGCTATATTCCCCTGTGGATTACATGCTGCTTGAGGTGACAGAAACCACAACTCAGTTCCAGGCAGCTGTTAGTAACTTTTCTTTGTATCCTTGGGGGTTACAGATTGCCTTAGCAGGGTTGATGTGCATTCTTCAACCTTCTCTCTTGGCTCAGTTCCAAACCATCATCTTACTTGTTAAACTTCTGTCTTTTATCTCTCCTCTGGATAGGAGCCTCTGTGGAAAACTGGCTGCAGTCCACCATCTTGCCTCCAGCCCCTTCAAAACAGGTTCTCCTTTTTTATCAATTCTAACGGGTTTTTTTTTTGTTTGTTTGTTTGTTTATTTGGTTTTGTGTTTTCTTTTTGTTGTTGTTTGTTTAGGTTTTTTCTATATAAGATTATGACATGAACAAAGGGTGACAATTTCACTTATTTGTTTTCTGTCTGTATGCCTTTTCTTTCTTCTTTCCTTTTTGTTTTTGACTAATTACTATGGCTAGAACTTGAAGTCCTTTCATAAACTGGCAATGATGAGCATATTTGTCTTATTTCTGATCTAAGAGGAAAAGCTTTTAACTTTTCACCATTGAGTATGTTAACTGTGGACTTTTCATATATGGCCTTTTTGTGTGTTTAGGTACATCCTTCTATACCTAAGTTGTTGAGAGTTTTTGTCTCGAGTAAATAGAAATTTTTAAAATGCTTTTTTTGTCTCTTTTGAGATGGTTAGTTATATTGTTTTTGTCCTTCATTCTGTTAATATGATATATCACATTTATTAATTTGTGCATGTTGTACCATCCTTGAATACACCAGGGAAAAACTCAACTTGATTGTGATGAATGATACTTTTAATTTTGCTGCTTAATTTTAGAGTGCTAAGTTTTTATTTTTTTTTTTTTTTTTGGAGATTTTTGCATCTGTGATCATCCAGGATATTGGCCTATAATTTTCTTTTCTTGAAGTATCTTTGTCAGACTTTGGTATCAAAGTGATGCTGCCATGACAAAAAGAGTTTGAAAGTATTCTTTCTTCTTTCAACTGTTTGGAAGGTTTTGGTGACTATTATTAGTTATTCTTTAAATATTTTGTAAAATTCTGTTACAAAATTATCTGTCACTGTATTTTCTCTGAAAGGAGATATATATATGTATGTATGTATATATATATATATTTGCAATTTTTGGCTGGGGCTGGGTTTGAACCCACCACCTCTGGCTTATGCGGCCAGCACCCTACTCCTTTGAGGCACAGGCTGCCCTATTTTTATATATTTTTTTGAGACAGAGTATCACTTTGTCACTCTTGATAGAGTGTTGTGGCATCCCAGCTCACAGCAATTTCAAACTCTGTGGCTTAATGGGTTATCTTGCCTCAGCCTCCCAAGTAGCTGGGACTACAGGTACCTGCCACAGTGCCCAGCCATTTTTAGGGATAAGGTCTTGCTCTGGCTGCAACTTCTCTTGAACTAGGGGACTCAGGCAATCCACTAGCCTTGGTCTCCAAGAATGCTAGGATTACAGGCATGAGCCACCATACCCAGCCAATGGGAGGTTTTTAAATTATTGATCTTAGTGATTATTGGTCTGTTCATGTTTTTCATTCCTTCTTAATTCATTTTGTTAGGTCCTATGTATTTAGCAAGTTATCCATTTCTCCTAGGTTATCCAATTTTTAGGCATATAATGGGTCCATCCAGTCCTTTATGATCTTTCATATTTCTGCAGTATTGTTTATAATGTTTACTCTTTCACTTTAGGTTTTATTTTTAGGATCTCTCTTATTTAAAAAATAAATTTTAGTTCTTTATTTTTGTTTTTCTCTAATCATTATTATTATTTTTAATGTTTGGGATTCATTGAGGCTACAAAGAATTAGGTTACACTGATTGTGCTTGTTAGGTAAAGTCCATCTGGTAATTGTGTCTTGCCTCAAGATTTGTGCCATATGCCATAAACCCCATCCATTTCCCTCCTTCCCTCTCCCCATCCCTTGTTCTCCTACCCCCAACCTTGTATTAGATTATCTATTTCCTTCATATTAGAATTGTGTACATTGGATTCTTATTCCTCCATTCTTGTGATGCTTTACTAAGAAGGATGTGTTTCACCTCCATCCAGACTAATACAAAAGATCTAAAGTGTCCATCTTTTGAATGGCTGAATAGTATTCCATGGTATACATATACCACAGCTTGCTAATTCATTCCTGAGTTGGTGGGCATTTAGGTTATTTCCACAGTTTGGAGATTGTAAATTGAGCTACAGTAAACAATCTAGTCCAAATGCCCCTATCATAAAAGGATTATTTTTCCTTCTGGATAGATACCTAGAAATGGGATTGCAGAATCAAATGCAAGATCTAATTTGAATTCTTTGAGGATTCTCCATACTTCTTCCAAATGGGCTGTATTAGTTTGCAGTCCCACTAGCAGTGTAAGAATGTTCCCCTATCTCCACATCCTCACCAGCATCTACAGCTTTGAGATTTTGTGATGTGGGCCATTCTCACTGGGGTAGGTGATATCTCAGGGTAGTTTTGATTTGCATTTCTCTGATGATCAGGAACCAAGAGCATTTTTTCAAATGTTTGTTAGCCATTCATTTGTCTTCATCAGAGAAGGTTCTGTTCATATTTCTTGCCCAGAGGTAGATGGGATTGTTCATTCTATTTCTGTTGATTAATTTGAGTTCTCTGTAGATTCTAGTTATCAATCCTTTGTTAGATTCATACCCTGAAAATATCTTTTCCCATTCTTTTTTTTTTTTTTTTTTTTGAGATGGAGCCTCAAGCTATCCCCCTGGGTAGAGTGCCATGGCATCACAGCTCATAGCAACCTCCAACTCCTGGGCTCAAACAAGTCTCCTGCCTCTGCCTCCCAAGTAGCTGGGACCACAGGCACCCACCACAATGCCTGGCCATTTTTTGGTTGCAGCCATCATTGTTGTTTGGCGGGCCCGGCCTGGGGATTCGAACCCGTCACCTTAGGTGTACATGGCTGGTGCCTTTGCCAATTGAGCCACAGGCACTGAGCCTCTTTTCCCATTCTGAAGGTTGTCTTTTTGCTTTACGTCTTGTGTCCTAATTATTTAAACTTAAAACTACTTACATTTCACCTCCCAGAGTGCCCCACATATGTTAATACATATTCTGAAATGAATAATTCATTTTCTTTATAAAAAAGAATAAAACACTTCACACTTACAAAAACAGAAATAATTAAGGCTGAAATATAATTTTTAAAAGATGACACTTTGAGAGAAATCAACAGACTTCTTTGTCTCTCCTTGGCTGCTGATAACATATTATGTAGACTATAATCTTTAGGGTTTACTCTATGAGAAAGTCTGTAGCATATGGGTCTAATCATTAAATGATGTGTTTGGTTGGCGGAAATTTCTTTTATTCAGAAATGAAAGCCAGATTAGAAAAAAAAATTCACGATTAAAAAAAACTCGAATTAGATGTTTGTTGATATTATTAAAGATAGCAGTGGTACTTTTTGCCTTAGCATTTGTCTCTGATACAATCCACAGAACAAGAGCTTACTTATCACCATCATAAATGTAGTTACTAAAACTCTGCAGAAAGAAAAACTTTGTAAAAATTGTAAAATGTGATAGAAAGAAAACAGGGAGACCCAAGTTTTGAGACTCTGAAGGAAATGTACATTTTGGTGACAAAGAATAACTTTCTGCAAACTGACCACCTAGAAACCACCCCATTGGACAAGCAAACCAATACTTTTGTTCCCTTCTTTAAATACATTTCACAGGAATAGGTTTCCCTGATAAAATATAGGATGCCCAGTTAAATTGAATTTCAAATATCTCTTTTTTAAAACTTTTTTTTTTTTTTTTTGCAGTTTTTGGCTGGGGATGGGGTTGAACCTGCCATCTCTGGCATGTGGGGCTGGCACCCTACTCCTTTGAGCCACAGGTGCCGCCCACAAATATCTTTTTTTTTTTTTAAGTATAATACATTCGTTGATGATCTGAAATTCAGATTTAATTGACATGTTCTAAGATAATGCTAGTTCCATAGCACAGAGAAGGCTGTAACCGAGATGCAGCCTATATTACATCGAAGAATCTTTTAAGAATTGAAAATTACATTCTTCAATTCAATATGTTTAGATTAAAATTTAGGGATAGGTGGACCTAAAGGTACTAGAACAAAAAGAAAGGCACAATCAGATTGTAAGAGGGCCAGAGGGTTAGAATCAGCTACCTCCTGAGAGAGACAGAAATTTATATAGTGTATTTGAGCATGAAGTCTGCAACTTTTGAGGTCCATATCTCCTCAGAAAACAACATAGATATAATATTTGACTTTTTTCATCTGTTTACTAACTGCTACAAAGGGAGGAACTAAAATAATTTCATGTGGAAGGAACAGGGCTCTTAATCAAACCAGCGTTGATTTTAGTTCCAAGTATTTCCTTTGGAAAAAAATAAAGTATGTTATTTAATCTCTCCAAACCTCAGTTTCTCATCTTAAATCAGTAGAGCAATACTGTTCATCTAAGGGTTGTAAGGAGTATTAATCTAAGCAACACACTCAATTTCATGCCTAAATTATGTTAAGTACTCAATACAGTTTACCTAGTATTACTAACAAGATATAGTTATAAAATTGATGTGAAATGTCATTGTGGCAATTTGTTTTATCAACATAAATGTTTTTAACACAACTAGAATTCATTTATCTCTACCACGGTATATACTTCACTTCCAAGGATGTGATTAGAGCCAGAGCAAATATTCAAAACCTATTTTTTGAAGAAACAAATATATTCAAGCAATTCAATATAAGCATTTGACTTACTGGATGATGAGAGCAACTCAGAGACCTGTTCTACCATTTTGCCTCAGAACTTTGCCTTTGTGTCTAAACAAATTGCTCCAAGAGATATTTTGATTTGTGTACTTTCTTTAGTTGTTTCTACTATAGGTGATATGATTACGTTTCCATTATTTAACACATAATAGAAACTGCAAAAACATGTCATAATTGTCAATATATTGTGTGAAAAAAGAATTTATTTTATTTTAAATTTTTCTTCTCTTCTGGGAGTTTATAGTTACATTGTTCACAAGCTATTATGAACGTGAAATGATCACTTTTCACTTCCGGATTCATTATGGTGGGAAAAAGAATTATTACTATGATTCTATAGTAAATTGTAACCAAATTATTGCTAAAATCATTGCTTTAATAGCATAATTATAATTTGCATTGTTCATAATAAAAAGGAAACTATTGGTAAAATAAAATAATTTCTTGCCTCCAAATTTTCACATTTTATATTGTTCTTGCTAGCATTTACGTATTCGTTGACCATAACTCAGTAGCTAAAAAAGATAAAGGCACTTACTTTTTCACACCAAAAGAAAATGACTTCTAAATTAAAACTACTTCATATATTCAGTCTTTTCACAATAGGAATTGATGATCTATTATTCTAATTGTCCATGAGGAAAAGCATGGGTTGAGACTTTTTGACAAAACAAAAAAAATAAAATAAAAAGGAATCTAGTAATTCAGAGAATTAAACTGTGCGGATGGGCAAGATTAAATTCTGTTCACAAAAAACAACAGAAAGAGCTACAGAGAAATTCATATTGATATGAGACAAATGTTTTGATGAAGGCTTTAAAAAAGAATAGACTCTAATCAAACTAAGTATCATTCATACGCTGTACACAATGCAAGCAGGAACAGATGTGAAGAGCTGATGCTAGAGTAATAATGAAAAATAAAACTGTTCAATACCAACTCTCATTTTACCTGATTATTATTAGTTCCTCGATTGACTTACATATAAGAAAACTATGTTGGTGACGCACTAAACACATTTTATTATTGAATTCACCATCAATCCATCACCCAAAATGACTGACTTCCAGCATGTTAAGACACGTGTGAGGATCCTGAATTAGACTGACACATTGTAAAGAGAAATTCACAGATAACAAAAGTTGTGTTATTTAAAGATAAGAACAATCACAATAATAAGTGAGCATTTTTTATGTGACTGGTCCTGAGTCAAATGCTTTATTTTCATTTTCTTCTTTACTCATTCCAAAAACACTGACGTAAATGGAATTTTTAGTTTCTGATAACTAAATAGAATTTAGTTTCTTATTTATAGAAAAGGAAACGAGTTTAAAGAGGTTGGATAAACCACCAAATCTAACATGACCAATAATTGGACAGCCAAGATCTATGTTTAGTTTGTCTGTTACCTGCTTAATATGTGTTTATAACCTGACAGAATTTTCTCATCAATAGAACAGGGTAAATAATGACACACAATCCCTTATGGTTATGGTGGTCTCAAATGAGACACCATTTGAAGTTTATAAAAAGTGCGAAGTCTAATACCATTAACGATATTTTTATCTTTTGCAAATAGAAAGTTAAAGTAATTTAAGGTACTGTTTTTTTAAAATTAATAATATATAAAGCTCATGCTTTACGATGCTTACAGTATAGTTTGACAATTTCATATATAACTAAATATAGACAATGTTGCAAAATCTTCAAAAAAAAGTTTAAAAGAAACAGAGACTTGATATTAAGGACAGTGTTCAGAAAAAAGACGGAAGGCTCAAATAGCAAGTAAGAAAATTGTATAGGACATTTTAGGACATTGTACCATGGCTCAGCAGAAGTACTCAGGAAAATTTATGTAACTCAATTGGCTAAGTGCAAGAGATGACAATTTCTAATGAATTTTTTAGGTGCAGTATGTGACAGCTTCTAATCTCCTATAGCAAGATCAATATGCTTTACTTTTTACCAATCCAACAGGTGAAAAATAAAGGAAAAATATTTTTCCAGTTTTAACAAGCATAGGACTTTATTAGTGATTTTGCTCGTTTCTTATAGGATTAAGTTTTGTAATTAATTTCCTGTGAAGATGTCTTTTGATCTTTATTTGCTATTGATTTGCCTAGCATTTCTTCTTTATTAGTTGGAGAAACTTTTCATGGCATTAGAATATTATTTTTCATGCATTAGTATTATTATTATACTGTCCTATGAGATGCAAATAGTTTTTCTAATTTATATTTGTCTTTGACTAGGATGACATTGATTTTGCTGTGGAATATAAAAAAATATTCTTTTTTCTTTTATGAATTTTAAGTTTTGTGCCATGTGGAGGACAGAAGTCCTCTCTGTTCTATTTGAAAATATATATTGTTTCATAGTTTCCTCTAAGTTTTTTTGGTTTAGTTTTATAGTTTAATATTTGCTCCAGATGGAATTCTCCATGCAGTAAAAGCATGATACAGTATTCAAATTAATTTTTTCAGATACCCACACAATTATTGCAATAGCATTCATACAAAATTTATCTGTCACTAAATTTCTCTATGTACTAGATGTACTTATACAATTTTTCTTCTTTTACACTGATTTATTAATCTATTCATCAACATCATAGAGCTTTAAAAAATATTCTAACTTTTCAATATGTGTTATACTCTACTAGAGCTAGTAGTCTTTCAGCATTATTATTTTCAGAACTTTTAGGGATGTACTCATTTCTTTAACCACATTACACTTTAAATTCATATTTTGTAGTGTAAAATCTCTTTTTTAAATTTTTTTTAAATCTCTCATTTTTATTTTTGATCCCCTTCAATGTATTGATTATCTTAGGAAAAAAAATAACCTCATATGTTCAGCCTCCTGCTTCTCATTAGCATGTAAAAAATATACAAATAACCTAACTAAAGTCTCCTGACATTTTCTTCCTTAATAACCACAGCAAGACTTCACAACATAAACTTGACCATCTACCCTGATCAGAGATCATGTGGGTTAGCCTGATTGTGCCACTCTTAGCACTTGTATAAAAAGTCACCTAATCCAAGTAGTTCAGGTCTGCAGTCTCTAGTGGAGGTTTAGTATGGATGAATGAGATGAATCTATAGTTTATACAGAAAGGGCAAGGTTGGCTTGGGTTACATAGCCAAAGGGGACCAAGGGACAAACCGAATGAAACCTGAGCATCAGCATTGAGGCCAGCAGAAGTGTAATCAGGCAGCCTTTCAGTAGCAGAACCATATTTTCCTCAGGCATCCTCTCCTCTTGCAATCCAGTTAAATGTCTAGCAGCTTTCCTTGGCCCCATCATGTTATGGTGTGCTTCTTGTATTCTCGAATATCAATTTTAAAAATAGAGGAAAAAATTTTTTTTCTAATTTAATTACCTTATATCTTCAGCAAATAGAATACTACCTAACCCTTTGTGGTCACTCCAAAAATACTTTTGAAAGAAAAGTTAATAAATAAATATATACTGAGTGAATAAATGAGTAAAAACATATGAATAAATGGAGTGCTGTTCTATTAGAAGTACTATCTCTGATTATTGCATTTCATTAGTGTTTTAGTGAAATGGGCCATGAGTAAACACAAAAGGAAGACCAAAGGGCAGCAATATGGGAAGAGAGGTATCAGAATTGAAGCCAAACATTCAGCTAGTCTGTTTTTTTGAATTGTATTCTGTTTCACTATGTGGTCTAGATGAAGCCAACATTATTACTTGAGTGGGTTTTTTTTTTTTTAATTATGCTGTCTGTAGGGCCCTGACCATGATATTTATCTGCCAGAAACTTTTATTTTTAGTTTCATGGTCATTGAAGAAGACCTTGACCTTTCACCTTCATTCCAAAAAGCAGATTGGAGTAAGCATTGACTTTGCTTGTTATTGTTGAAAAAAATATATGTTCCAGATAAAACTTTGCTTTCAGTGGCTAATGCAAGTTTCTTATTCATGTGTTCATTATGAGTGAACTTGACCATTGCAATAGTTTCCATAATCGCTTCCCTACCGTTAGAACAATTTTTGATGATATCACCCTCATGCTTCACCTGCTTAATTAGACCCCAGTGCATCAATGAGTCATTTTAACTTTCTTTTGTGAAGGCTTTTCCTGCCCAGGGCTAACCCCTGTCTCTGTTTTATGCAGCTCTTCGTAGCCAATGCTGTAAGATATTCAAGTGCAGTTTGCTTTCTAGACAATTTGAGTAAGATTTTGCTTGTAACAAAACCCGCCTTTCTTCATTTGTTGAATGCTAAGTGGACAAGGAATTTGGTGTTTATTGAATACCTGCTACATATGAGATTGTGTGCTATACATATCACATTCATGGTTATGTTTTAAACTAAGATATTATTTTCCTAAAGAAAATTAGTAATTGTTTACTGTAAAAAATTGGGAATGTAAAAATTCACAGAATAAAAAACTTAAGTTAACTGATCTTTCCTAGCTCAGAAATAACCATTTTTAACATTTTGATGTATAATGCATGTGTAAATACAGTTTTCTAGAAATACACACACATATAGAGGGTTCTTCTATTTATAACAATGTCTATTTGTTAAGTTATGACCATTTTCTGATGTTATTAAAATATTTTTGAAACATTCTACTTAATGACTCCATAATTTCTTTTTTTTTGACTTCATAATTTCTATTGTAAATCATTTATGTTCTTCCTCATGAGCAATTAGAATTACAATTGATGGAATTAAAAACACGAGTTCAAATGAAGAGCAAGGAATTTTGAGAATGATATGGTGCTCATATATTATGTTTAGTTTAATTTAGTAACTCATTTTAAAAAGAATGATTTCTTATGCTATAATAGGATTATGTAAAAAGAGTCCATGTATATTATGTATACATTTTTTTATATATACTAAAAAGAATTGTGAACCAAGTTTTATACCTTTAGCAGGTGATTTATCAATAATTAGCCTAACCTAATAATTAGGACTGTGTACATGCATATGTGTATGTTGGATATCTGTAAATTTATAAATTATAAGCTTCCACTAAGTAGGTGGGATGTGACTAAAATATGGTCTTGTATATTACCAATAAGCAGATAGTTCAATTTTGTAGGGTGAATAGAGATGGGCAAGTGTTCGGTCAGAAACTCATAGTTAAATCCAGGATTCTTCAAACTTTTGCCTAAATTCCTGCTGTTTATTTCCTGAATGATACTCAGGTGCTCTTGAGAATTAGCATTTGTCAGAAGTTAACATTATAGCAGTCGCCAAACATAGAAGAGCTGTTTTGCCAGCAGGACTGGAATGGATTATAACTCAAGAGTTTTGGAACAAGACAAAGGAAGTCAACTATTGTCCTTCCCACGGTTATCCTTGTACTCTGCCCCATCCATCTAGTAGTAAAAAAGGATCAGCAAAAAGAATTAAGATATCATGGTGCTATAGACATCAGTGAAGTCTTTACCCTGTATAGAGACCGTCATTTCAGAGTATTTAGGGTTATTTTTAATTTAAAAATGTTTTAATTATTATAGGAATATAATGGTTGTGTATTTTAATAAAGTACATGCAATGGTTTGATTATTCAGAATTTTATTTGTTGAAAAACAAAATCGGACGGCGCCTGTGGCTCAAAGGAGTAGGGTGCCAGCCCCATATGCTGTAGGTGGCAGGTTCAAACCCAGCCCTGGCCAAAAACTACAAAAAAAAAAAAAAAAAAAAGAAAAGAAAAAGAAAATCAAAACTTACTTCGAAATCAGTGAAAAGGGTTGAAAACCCATAAGACTGTGTATAAGAAAATTCCCAAGATATAGAGAATAATGTAAGTTATGCTGAAAACTTCTCCACAGGGGAAGACCACTGCCAAATTTATTGGTAAAGGCTTAGAGACCAGGATGGAAAGGGAGCACATAGTTTACGAGTTTATTTTCTAGGACACTGTTTTGATAGTGATGGTAGTAAAACTTTCTTTTAGATACATGGGTAAAGCAGAAGGTTAACACCAATGTAGTGCTGAATAAGACTTTGTAGACATGTTCTTAGTAACCTCAGAATGAGACTATCATTTGTATAGCTGTACGGGTGACCTTCTCAGATAGGCTGGTATTTCCTAGTGTTTATTCTCAGTAATTATTTGGGAAATTCTAAATTACTCAAGAATAAATTATGAGCACAAGAACTGGATAACTGTTTCAAAATGGTGGTTTTTTCAATGTAGCAGTTTTTAAACATTTTAAAGTCTCTCCTCATTACTTTTTTTTTTTTTTTTTAGTATTTACAAGCATTTACTGGGCTTAAGAAATGAGGTAATTCTCAGGAATAATTCCGGTCGATGAATCAAATCTATAATGAACATATTGCATATGCAGTGATACACACAAAGGGTTATTTGGCAGTGAATTTGACTCTTGACAGTGGAGGTTCTTTCTCCGCAGCCCTCAACCCCATGTAGAAACACAGAGTTAAGAGAAAGTGTCAGAAAAAATAGAAGATGTTTGATATGACAAATTTAATTAGCTGACACAAATATTGTAATATTCTAGCACTTTTAATAACATGACTTCAATTGTTCTCCAGGGGACACAACACAACAAAGAGAAAGATCTAAAATGACAGCTGCTGATCATTCTCTGCATTTGCAAATTCCTCCCCTCTCAAAAGCAAAACATCCCCTTACTTTTGTGATATTCCTCTAAGGTTAATGGATCCAAACTCACTTTCTTAATAATTCAGATTTTGCACAGCAGTCCAAGTTCATTGTAAAATCAAGGGGAAGGGGATTATCCTTAATCTAGGGCTAGGAAAGGCCACAGAAGAGGAATAGAGTGAAAAACTACTGAGCTGAAAGATTAACACTGATCCTAGATTATCACAAAAATCACCTCAATATTCTCCTAGTGTCTGTGCTACCTCCAGATGTTCAACCGGTCCTGTCCTGCCTACTGATTTATTCTTTCTTAAACACATCTTCGCTCACGCAGCACCCGCATGCAAAGTGTTCCGTAGCTCCTTGTAACTGAAGTGTAAATGCCATCCCCTTTACCCTTTCTTTAGACACTACTTGTCTTGCCTAATTTCTTCCACACTCCTCGGTTATGGGAAGTATCCACCTCAGCCAGGCTGTGCTGTGGTGTCTCAGCTTGCCATAAACATTACAGACTCCTCACCCTTTCTTACAAAGACATCGTTAAACCGGCATCTGTGGTGCCTATCTGCTCTTTCTTACTCAGCCTTTTCATTGACATTGTCCTCAAACATGCTAGAAATAAATGAATACTTTTCACTCCAAATTTCTAGAACCCTCTGCTTTTATATTGGATAAGATGCCTTACGTACCAAATACTCTTTCCTTGAGGTGAAAGTGAGCTCCTGTGGGAGGGACCATACCTACCACCTGATCTTCCCAGCACACTCACTGGTTAAATAAATGATCACTGATACATTTACCACTGTCTCAGACCACTCAGGCTTCTGTAACAAAATACCATAAGCTGAGTATTTATAAACATCAGAAATTTGTTTCTCACAAGTTTTGGAGGCTGGAAAATCCGAGATCGAGATGCCATAAGGTTCACTGTCAGGTGAGGACCCACTTTTTGGTGCACGGATGCTGCCATCTTATTGCACCCTAACATGGTGGAAAGGGGAGAAGACAGCTTCCTGGGCCTCTCTGAAGCCATTGATTCGCAATGTTCCATTTTCATGACCTAATCACTTCCCAAAGGCTCCACTTCCCAACACTATTTGGTAGGTGACCCGTTTCCAATATAGGAATTTGGGGGAGACACAAAACATTCCAACCATACCAACCACTAAGTCTGAGTAGAATGTATCCCAATTATCTCCAAATTTGTACTTAACAAAGCTTGCGAGAGTCAATCAGGAACAATCATTAGGGAGATACCTCCTTCATAGTATTCAGGCATCCTTAGCTTTTTCCTGTGTCTTGCTTCCATAGGACCATAGCTGGACACCATTCTGAGTGATGAATATCTTACCCCATCCTCCAGAATCATGTTGATTTCCTTTGGTCAGATCCACTTGCTCAGATCTTTCTGCTTAATAATATTTTTAGGGGTTTATACATTTAAAGAACTGGATGCAACAAATCAAAAGGAATGGATCTACACTGTGATCCATGATTAACATATGAAGACAAGTAACATTTCCTGAATATTGGCATATCCTAGGGGCGAAGCAAGACTCTTTATGAATATATTTTATTTATTCTCACTTTTTAACAATGAAGACATTGAAACCAGAATCGGTAATTAATCTGCCTAAAGCCATACAGTAAAAGTAGCATAGCTCAAATTTCTGCTCAATATGCTGTTGTTAAAATAAGCTATTGTTTCTCTTGAGTACATACCTGGGTGAAATATGGCCCAGTCATACAACAGATGTACGTTCAGTTATTTTAGAAACTCTAGAACAATTTTCCAAGTAGTTGTATAATTTTCAACTCTTGCCGACATATGAGTGTCCCAGCTCCATCACATTTTGCCAGAACTTGGTATTTTAAGTCATTTAAAACTGTAGCCACTCCAGTAGGCACCAGCATAAATAACAAAGAGAGAGAAAATCTCCCAAGATAGTGGGTTTATTCAGAAATAAGCAAAAGTAACGCAATGAGGAATATATGTGCCATGGCACCTATGAAATGATTTGAGGAGGCTGAGGCGACACGAAGCTTTCAAAGGGAAAAGTAAGGGTGTATCTAAGTATTTTTTCCAGACAAAGAGAATGTTGGTTCCAGGGGCTTACCATAAGAGTTGACATCAGTTCGTTAGCAGAGACAGTGTATTAGGCAAATATTCTTATACATATGGACAAGCTGAAGTTTGAAAAGTTTTGTTATAGGCATATGTGCTTACGAGCCTTCAGGGTCTTTGTAATTGTTTTTATAGGTCCATGTGCATAAAGACCTTCCCTGCCTAACCTGTGTCTTTCAGTCAGATCCTCTCGGCTCCGATTTTCCTATTTAGCAATTTTGTTGGAGTTTAACATGAGGAACTCCATCTTGATATTGACTGCTTTCACATATATATCTATTGGTATCCTATTGAGTATTTTATTTACATTATCCTAGTGAGAAATTACATTGAGTGTCTTTCTATGGACTTATGAGCCATTCATGTATTTTCTTTTGTGAACTGTCTGCTCAATCCTCTTACTCATTTTATTGGATTGATTTTCATATGGTCACACAAAGGCTTGTTCATGAATATTGAAAGCATTTTTACTTACAGGAGTAAAAAAAAACCCTAAATATCTAAAAATAAGTGAATGGATATACAATATAATATATATATGTAATGGATACTGGACAGTGACCAGAAACTATTGATATGTAATTGCAAAATGAATGAATCTTATCATTATGGAAGAAATTGTAGCCAAAGAAAACATACCATATGATTCTACCTGCTACATATATAGATAGATAAACAGCCAGAAATCAATATAAGTATAGAAATAAACAATTCTAAAAAGGACACATTAATCTATGCGCAAATCAGGAATGACCTGAGGCTATGGTTAGAGGACATCTTGAGGGTGACAAACGTGTTCTGTAGTTTCATTACAGCAATGATGTTGAGATGTTTGCATCTGTCAAATCTCTTCAAATTGTACACGTTATGTGGGAACTGAAATTATACCTCAGGCTGGTAATAAACAAAAGATAAATTGATAGATCGATAGATCTCCGATAGATGCACACACACTTTCAGAAGACAGATAAAACACAATGTAAGACTAGTATTATCCTTTTCACTAGGCAAATGAAGCTAAAGAAAGAGTCTTCATTCAGAAATATGTCTATCAACCGTGATTATGACTTTATCTGGTGCCGTCTCTGGTTGTATCCTCTTATTTTCACGTTATTCACTGAATTTCCACTAATGTCTATTAAGAAACATCTGAAAACTCTCAGTTTTTTATGATTTCTTATGTTAATGACTTTAAGTGTAGTGTGGGCATTGTCTTTAAAGTCATAAAATCCTCTTCCTCTGTGCTGTAGGCTACAAAATACTCCATTGTAAGAATGGTATTCTTTGCTAAAATGCATTCCAGCAAACATTTGTTACTTCTGAGGAGTATCAGGAAATGGACTTTCTCTGCCATTTATAGTTTCAGTATGAGCAATACTGTATTCACAAGGACTTCAACAGGAAGAAGACAATTTTTAGGTGAGGCATTAATTTTTTTAAAAAAGGCTCCCACCATGCAGTGTTATTGATAAGGTTAAAAAGAAATACAAAGAGGAGAACACCAGCCCTCCTGAGCCTCCTGGTTTTACGTCTTGTGCCCTTTTGCAGATTTATTGGCATCATAGGAAGAATATCTTTTAGTTATTTATTTTTTTACTTTTAATTCTCTTTATTTAAAATTTTTTATTGTTTGGGATGCACTGAGTGTACAAAGAGTTGGGTTACACTGATTGCATTTGTTAGATATAGTCCCTCTTATAATTGTGTCCCAACCCCTGAATATCACTGATGTAAAATTCTCCAGATTCCACGGCAGGGGTTTCTACTGGTTGAATCCTCACTTTCCTCAGATCACATCATTTATGTTCTATCTTCTTTTACTCCTTTCTGAGTTTACCAGTTCTGCTCTCAAACTGTATCTGTCTTCAGAATGCAAATCTCTTTGCCATTGTTTTCTAACTTATGCAAAACATGAATACTAACAGTAAAAGTACCTCAGAACTAAAGGCAGTCTTTGTCACCTCGATGAGATTCATTTTATAAATTTTATGAAAGAAAAGAAATGGAGAAAAAAAAGCGATAACCATCAATGGGTTTCTTCATCCTACCAGAAATACACGTATGAACACTTTATAGCGAAAGAGTTTAGGAAATATTTTTGAATGTATAGAGGAATATCAGGTTAAGTGTGAAATATAGTTCTCTTTAAAATTGTTCAACTTGCTTTAGTATCAGAAATAAACTAATACATTTCAGAGACTCATCTTAATGTCCTCGCATCACCATAACTCTCTCCTCTTTAAATGTACCTCTCATGCCTATAAAGTTCTAATACCTGAAAGGAAGATATATACAGGTAGAAATTTAACTACAACTGAGTGGGAAATCTAACTCAACCATGACATTTTGAAAATGAGTGCTTAACCTGATTCCTAGCTTCAAAAATTAGGCTGAGTGATTTCCACACTTCTCCATGTAGCTATGGGTCAGGAAATCATTTGGAAGACTAGGGCTAATAAATTAGGTGCCATGAAAATACAGTAGAGGGATTTTCTCAAGTTGAATTCAGGTTCTTGTATTTCATAATCCTGATACTTCAACCATCTTCATACAATCTTTCTGATTAAAGGAGAGAAAAAAAATTTCATATATCTTCTCTACCTCTGAATGGAGCTGGAGCATCCTTCTCTTTAGAAAGCTTTCCATGGATTTGTGCATTTTATACTTTTTAATTGTTTAAATTTTTTTTTTATTTTTTGAAATAATGTCTCACTTACCCTAGGTAGAGTGCTGTGGTGTCATAGCTCACAGCAACCTCAAACTCTTGGGCTCAAATGATCCTCTTGCCTCAGCCTCCCTAGTAGCTGAGACTACAGGTCACCACCACAATGCTCGTCTATTTTAGAGACAGGGTTCCACTCTTACTTAGGCTGGTCTCAAGTGCCCATGGTCAGGTGAGCCACCCCACTCAGCCTTGCATTTTATAACTTAACAAATTTGAAATTGCCCCACCTTCCCATGACCCTTTGTGTATTTCTTAATATTTTTAATGACAAAAATAGTATCTCTTAAGGTGCTGAGATATGGAGTAAGATCAAACTAAATTCTGAATTAAAAATTAATGCTTAAGTAATG
>CAUYQV010149940.1:0-12016 GCA_963574575.1 Galagoides demidoff | reverse complement strand
GTGAAAGTCACGAGGGAGCTGTCTAGAATCCTGGTGCTGTCCAGCTCGCCCACACCACATATTCCTGGTGCCCCCTGGAAAGCATTCCTGAGGTGCTGACGGTGGACCCAGTGATTGTAAGTAGTGTTCTTCATTTGGTCTCACAAACCCCCAGCTGATGCATGAAAGCAAATGGAGAGAGTCACAACTAGTAATTGAACTTATATAAGACTTTTTTTTTTTTTTACTTTTTTGAGACAGAATCTCACTCTGTCACCCACGCTGGAGTGCAGTGATGTGATCACAGCTCATTGTAGCCTCCAACTCTTGGGCTCAAGTGATCCACCTGCCTCAGCCTCCTGAGCTAATTATTTTTATTTTTTGTGGAGGCAGAGTCTTGCCGTGGTGCCCAGGTTGGTCTAGAATTCCTGGGCTCAAGCAATCCTCTTACCTTTGGCTCCCAAAGTGCTGGGATTATAGGCCTGAGCCACCATGACTGGCTCAAACCAGTAAGATCTTTTTAAATCTCTTCTCTGCAAATTTCAAATTCTTTTGAACCACTGGCCTTTGGTCCAATTGAGTTATGATATTTGTCCCCTTCCTGTATTGGTTTCCTTCTGAAATTTATCTCCCCATGAGACCACACACTTGTTCCTTCTGTGTTCTGGTCCCTTTGATCCTGGCATCCATCCCGTATCTGGGCTAACAGACGGGCATCTTTGCTCTTAACTGTGCTCTCCAGTGGCACACCTCTGAGCTGTGTCTTCAGAGAGGGGGTCGTTTCTCCCAGTGTTCGTGGAACATTCCCCGTCCCAGCTCCTCTGTCTCACTCTTGTCCTATTCAGCTTGAGAACTTTAAGCTGGCCTATGTTGGTGAGCAGGGAGGCAGGCGTAACCCAAGAGCCACCCACAGACAGGTGGCTGTCCCCTAAGGCTCACCTCTTTCCTTTTGCATAACTCAATCCCAGTGTCCGACTTGGTCCACCTCTTCCACTCAGCTCCACAGGGGCAGGCTGCCGGGCTGGAGGTCCTGACGTTGGTATCCTTCAGCCTCTGACATTCAGCCTGGACTTAGGGTCCCGTAGCCATGCTCAGGCTCTGTTAGAGGAAAGGATTGGGGTCTCAGTATCCAGAAAACAAACTGAGGTGGGGGCCCTGTCCCCAGTGGGCCCTGCTGTGTCCTGTCCAGAGAGTCCACTTCCCGGCTTTGCAGGGGCAGGAAGAGGCCTTTTCTCAGCAGAGTGCTGGTTATGTGGACTCACATCCAGTTACCCGTGTTTGACTC
Source organism: Galagoides demidoff (assembly GCA_963574575.1). Classification (NCBI taxonomy): domain Eukaryota; kingdom Metazoa; phylum Chordata; class Mammalia; order Primates; family Galagidae; genus Galagoides; species Galagoides demidoff. The sequence continues at coordinate 10,752 of CAUYQV010149940.1, read as the reverse complement.
CTTCACTCCCACCCTAGCTTACCCCCCTTCCAAGGGTACCTGTGCCCTCAATTCCTAGACCTCCGGGTGACTCCATACTCGCTCTGAGCCTTCTCCCTGTGGACGGTCTCTCAGCACCACTGGGCTTTATCCCTCGCTGGGCTGCTTCCCAGCTCCCAAATCTTATTTTGTTTAGTCTTCTATTTTGTTTCCTTATATGCCTTAAACAATTCTTTTACTGCCGTGTGACTCTATTGCAATACACTCGATTGATCAGCTATTGCTTTAGATATTATTCTCTTTTTGTTATATTACAAGTAAGCTGAGTTGAACAGTCTTGAACATTTTCGTTTCTATAGCTCTTTGCTTCTCAGAGTATGTTATTAAAAGATAAATTGCTGGATATACAAACACACACATATATACATATATTTACTATATATTATATATGTATCAAAGGATTATGAGTGTGTAATACTCATATCATATATATGATTTATATATCCTAGGTGTAGTTGATACATATTGCAAAAAAAGAAAAAAATGGTCTTGGTGCTATCCAGATAGGCCTTTCTTCCATTACCTTTGGTGTCTGGGGGTCAACTCCTGGGTTTAACTCTCAGCTCTTCCACTCAGAGCTGGTGTGATTTTGCTCAGCCCCTCTGTGCCTCAGTGTGCTCATCTGTGGAATGGGTGTGACAGGCCACCTGCCTCTCAGGCAGCAGTGAAGATCCAGCACTAAGCCCAGCAGAGCCAGCCCTGGGTAAGGGTCTGCCATGTTGGCTTTCAAGGTCAGTAATGATGTTCCCCTCCCCTGACTTCTGAACAACAGCAAACTCAGTGAAAATGGTCAGGTGATAGGGAGCTGGAGGCCTGCTTCTCAGCCCGCTGGCTCCCTGTGCGTAGTCCAGACTCTGCATAGGCCTTGGAGGGAGAGTTTGGGTCTTTACCCATCAGCCTGTGACCCATCCCTCCCTCTTGCTGGTCTGAGTGGAGATGGGTTCTCAGGTCCTAGACAGAGGCAGGTTAGCTCCAAGCAGCAGAGAGGTGGGCTGGAGCTTCACTAACAGAGAGCTTTCCCTGCTGCTGGGGGGCAGGAGGTCTGCAGTATTTTGGGAAAACCCTCTTCAAGAGAGCCAGGGGGAGCAGGGCACTGTGGCTCACACTGCAATCCCAGCACTCTGCAAGGCCGAGGTTGATGGATCACTTGAGCTCAGGAGTGACACTTTTGTCTTTCAAAATAGCTGGGTGTTGTGCTGGGCACCCATAGTCCCAGCTACTCGGGAGGCTGAGGCAAGAGGATCGCTTGAGCCCAAGAGTTTGAGGTTGCTATGACTATGATGCCAGGGGACTCTCCAGGGAAAGGAGCTAAGACTGTCTCAAAAGAGAGGGAGAGAGGGAGTCAGAAGGCGCTTTCCTACTTGGAGTTTTCTGGCACCTCTTTACCCAGTGGGCTTCTCTGGCCAGTGGTCAGCCAGGGCATGCCCCACCTCTCAGGGCAGACAGACCACAGTTCACGAGGGCCGGTCTGCGGCCACCTTCCCATGATGCCTCCCAGCCCCAGGCCCTGTGCTGTGCTGGATTCTCCCAGAGAGCTCCCAAGTCAGGCGTGGGTTCAATCAGCTGAAGGTCACCTTTCCCCCAGGGCTGAACGGTCACTCTGTCTTCCACATCTCGTCTCAAATTATATCTAGCTGTGTCGTTTGACACCACTTATCAGAGGTTCTGCACTGTAATCAGGTGACATCCTGAAGACGCTCCAGACATTGAGAGGAGTAATGAGTTGCCTCATATTCAGATATGACCCCCTTTTTAGTAAGAAGTTCCTAGGGATAAATTAAAACCAGATTAAGTTTCCTTGCAAGTTAAAGTTCAAAGATGTGAAAGTCCGAGGGAATCAAACTTGGAATTACATTTTTTTTTTTTTTAGTTAAAAGTCAAAGAAATTACCAAACATCAAACTCCCTGGTTTTTAATTTTCTCCAGCTCAGCCAGAAATATCTGTGACGGATGCACAGTAGACCCAGGGTTCACGTGCAGGTGAGGGCAGGTACCAACCTCGGCCACAGACTGTCACCTGCTATATTAGTATCCTTGGGCTGTCGTAAGGAAGGGCCACAGAGTGGGTGGGTTAAAACAACTGCAGTTTATTCAAAATCGAGATGTCACCAGCATTGGCTCCTTCTGGAGACCCTGAGGGGAAACCGTCCCTGGGCTCTCTCCAGCTTCCCGTGGTGGCTGGCAAGCCTTGGTGTTCCTTAGGGCGCAGACACCTCCCTGCAGGCTCCCCCTCCACCTTCCCAGCACCTTTCTGAGTGCCCTTTTCTGTTTCTTACATAAGGACACTCCTGCTGGATCCAATGCTCACTTAAATTCAGTACGCTCTCATCTCAGCCCCTAACTCATTACATCTGCAAAGACCCCGTTTCTAAATAAGATCACACCCTAAGCTTCTGGGTGGACCCAACTCTTGTCCCACTTCACTTGGGGAGTATCCATCACCCCCTGTCTCCAGGCCACATCCATCCTGCTGATTTGGAATCTCTGGAGTGAAGCCCTGGCATTGTAACTTCTCAGGGCTCCTTGGGTGATTCCTGAAAAGGGGCTGCAGTGGGAGTGGAGAAGTTTAGGTCAGCTTTATGAAAAGGGGAGATGACCCTCCTGAGCAGTGCAAAGGTGGCATTTGCACCCGTGGGCATTTAGAGATCCCTTTTATTTGGGGCTGTAGGGGTTGGGCAAACGCCACCAAGTTAGGGTCTTTTGGCAAGAACTTCTTGGGGGGGGGGGTGCCTAGCCAGGTCCTTTCCTTTGTGTCTGTCTTTTTTTTTTTTTTTTATTTGAGACAACGTCTCATTTTGTCACTCTTGGTAGAGTGCCGTGGCATCACAGCTCACAGCAACCTCCAACTCCTGCACTTAAGCAATTCTCTTGCCTCAGACTCCTGAATAGCTGTGGCTATAGGCACCTACCACAACGCCCGGCTATTTTTAGAGACTAGGTCTTGCTTTGTCTTAGGAGGAGAGGAGGAGGAGGGAGAGGAGAAAAAAGTTTGTGTGTGGCTGCGTTAGGCGCCCCAACATTTCCAATGTGCAGTCACGACCGAGAAAGAGACTAAGGCCTCGGGAGGTGAGGGGGTTTCTCATGCGTACCTCTTTTAAAGGGTCAGAGAGTTAAAAGGACAAGAATAACAGAGCATGCTGGCCACACCACTGTCTTCAGGAAGCAGGCTAGTTGCAGCCCTGCAGCTCCACAGGGGTGTCCAAGTGAGGGGCAGAGAAGCGTTCACGCCCAGAGATGCCGCCAGCCCATGGCACTTGGCCCATGTCCTTGACCTCTGAAGCAGCCGGCACCAAAGCAGTTTTATGATGCTGTGTTCACCTCATTTGCACACCGAGGCTTTGCTACCTTCCTGCGAAGTGTACATGTCTACAGCAGGTGTACATCCATTTGCAGGTTGTAGCTGAGGCAGCTCTTTCCCCATTCTGCGTAAGCAACGCTCTGATTTTGCTTTCATTGTGCCACTGTGAGTCCCACTGCTGACCTAATCCTCCAGGAGGGCATCCTTGAGGTTTTAGAATTTTAAGTTACTTCCTAACTTTAAATGTTTTATTATTTCACAATTTTTCTTTTTTTCTTAATTTCTTTCTTAATTTCCAAGCTAAGCATGTAGGGATAGCCTCTTTTGCCTGGTCCAAGTGCCTTCCCTCCTTCTATTTCCTTGTGACTTTGGTTTTTCTAACTTATTCCCCTTATTTTGCCTTATGCTGCCATAGTGAAAAATGAGATAAAAATGTTCTAGGTCTGTTACAACCATCTGCGGTTCACCTTACCACTTCCTTCCTGAGTGAGCTAATTCCACCCAGGTGATATTCTCCTGCGAGGCGAGTGTTTAAGCCAGGCCTGGACTTGGCCTCTTGTAGTCCTCCTTGGCTCAGGACATCTTGCTGTTCCTCTTTTGAGAGTCCTTGTTCCTGGGCCTTCCTCTTCCAAGGCAGAGGAGGACTCCGTACCACGCTGACTGTGGCATCTTGAAATTCACCTAAGGGAGCTACTTTGTGGGTTCCCTGCTCAGTTTAGAGGGGGCCTTCCCTCCAATATGTTCAGACTTTCTGTAACCAGGTGGAATAGTCCAAACATTAAAGGAAGTCTCAGTTGCTCTTACCAAAGACTCTGAGGCTCCAAGTGGCTCCCCAGGAAAGGGGGCCGACATAGCTCCCGAGAGTCGGAGCTGCTGGACCTCCTTGCCCCTGTCACTGTTTCTGATCTGTTATGATGAAGATCGTGTTGTGAACATCGTCCCTGCTTCAGTGGTAGACCTGCTCTTTCCTGTGTATACTTGTCTTTCCTAGACTGCACTCCTCCTTTCTCCTTCAGGACTGTTTTGTACGTCTAGCTAAAATCCCATCCTTTCTCCTGTTTCATAAAGAAATTTCTTTCTCCAGTGGAAGCCTCTCAGTTGGCCTTATTTTATTTTTCCAAAGCTGCTGTTCTGATTTGAAGCTTAAGCTTCTTTATTTTCTTAAATGCCACACTGATTTCTTCTTGACTTTCGAGCGAGTAAGATTCCTGGAGACATCGTATAAGAGGAACAGACCTCTCCAGCTTGTGCTTTGGCAACGATTTCAGGAGTTGTTTTTTCACCTTAACCCAAATGTGTATATGTATGTAATTTTTGTAACAGAGACTCTTGGTTTTTAAAAATTGGTTTATTACTAAAAATCTACCATCTCCTGAGGGTGAGTCAGGTTGGATCTCTGACGTCTAAAGGCAAGATGGTTGGTCTCTGCAATGAACAGAGCCAACTTGAGGCCCTGTGGGGGAACCTGTGATTCACCGAATCCCTGCGGCTCTCTCCTCGGCCATGCACGCGGCGTAGAACCAGGCAGCCTATCCATTACTGCCTGTCTCCCCAGGCTTGGCATCCACATTCTAAAGCTAGAACTCTCTCTCTGCAGTCAATGCAGAACTCAGCTGCCTCACAGTTTAAAAGCAAAATAAGTATGTTCTCTCCACCAAGGTTGAGGAGGATTTCCTCGAGCCTTCACCTCACCTGTGATACTGTGTGCTATTTAAATGTGTCTGCACAGCGTAGTTGAAGGTCAAGCCACAGCAGCCAGCGTACCAAGGCTGCTCATATTTAGCCAATGCACCTGCTTGGTCCCTGTGGCATGCTCCTCTGCTAAGTCCTGGGGTCTGTGCAGCTTCCCTGTGGCTCATACCACCCGCCCAAGTTTGCTTATGTTGTTACAGCCTGGGAGCATTTGCTAAGGTGTAGGTGGACTGTACTACTTGGTCAAGGTCAGGGCTTGCTGCCCTTCCTGTTTAAAAACAACACTACCCAAAGCTGCAGTGACTCTTCTAAATCAAATCTCGCTTGAATCTCTGTTAAATCTGCTTGTCCAGGATTTAGAAGTCACTAGAAGCCATCAGTATCCAAAATCTGCAAAGCACGTCCTCACTAAAGCCTCAGTTGACCTAAACCTTTTGCAATCCAAAAAGGACTCCTATCCCAAATCATGGGTAAGTTGTGTGACTGCACCAAGCTTAGAGTTAGACCACAGGCTTAACCACAGGCAAAAACAAAGAACCTGGAAAGCTTGGTTTCCAGCTTCTTTCCAGCAAAGGTCAACTCTTTGGTTGCAGGAGGGGGTGGGGTTGAGCTATCAATGTCCAGTCTCTTGCCCTGACTTCCCCATCCAGTCACTCACCCTACCTCTCCTGGGAAATGTCATGTGTAGATCAAGACGTATGTAGAGACAGTCCCTCTCGTGGAAACCAGCAGAGCAATTGAGAAGACCCCAAATGCTATATTATTAAGGAGGAATAAAGGCCCTTCAGAGTTTCGGCACTATTTTAGGGACGTCATTGATAAGTGTTACAATAGCTTCTGAGCAGTAAGCATCTTGCATCTAAACCCTGGGGTTTCTAGTCGCCCTTATTGAATGAAGTGTTAAATTATATACAACTCTTTACCTAAAATGCAATCAATCGCTATGGATTGGTAAAGCTCTAATATCTGCTGAAAGTGTAATTTTAGAGATAAAATTCAGCTCAGCATGATACAAATGCCTTAATTCATTTGATTCTTTGTCAGTGGTAACATCTGGAGAGCTGGCAGTTGTAATGAGACTATGGTCACTCTCCTTTGTGTCCTTGGCTACTTGATGAAAATAAAAGGCAAAGGTTGTATATTGTTTCTGGGGGAGGCTGAGTCCTACATCCGTCTTAAGATGGCACTAGAGGAGGAGGTCCAGTGAAGTGAACCCCAGGGGGCGGGGGTCTGTTAGCCCCTGAAGCTATAGGGTGTGGGCTGGAGGTTTCTGGAGGGTCATTTTGCTGTCATTCCTGTGACACTGGTAGCTTCCCCTAGAGAAGGCTAAAGGAACCCTGTGGCCTCAGAGCTGTCAGCATGAAGTCGTGATTGTCTAGAGCCAGCTAGATGATAGATGGATAAAGGAGTATAAATATATGTACAGGCATGGGTTAGGAGACATGTCTATACTTCCCAGCTCTGTTCACAGAGAGCACCTAGAACAAGGACGTCCTAGTAAGAATGAGCACACCTCGTGTCTGTATCTTGGTCTCTAAACACCATTCTCCAAGAAAAGGAAGCAGGGAAGGGGTGCTGGGCAGGAGAAATGTAGGGTGAGCCCCAAACATCTGCGATGCTGGGAAGTAAGAAAATGGTGAAAGAAAAGTGGAACTTAGCAAAAGAACGCAGGAATCAACCCAAAGGAGCCGTCAGTGGCCCACGCTGAAACATTTGAGTAACAAAGAAAGGATGGGAGTACTAACTTTTAATATTAGAATAAAATAAAAGGCCATCATGAGTTCACATTGGTATACATAAATAAGTAAATGAGTGTGGGAGAAATAGATTTGGATTACTAAGACAAAAAGATGGAAATAGAGGAAAACCATTAAGCAAACATTTCAGTAATAATCACTGTAGATAAGACCTGCTGTTGCTAAAATTAGTAGTTTTAGAAACTATTAAACTAAACTTAGAACCTTCTAAACTAGCTAGTTCTAAACCAAAATCAGGACGTTTGAGGAGAAACAGTGTCAACGTATCTCCCCCAAAGTATCTTCACTACCAAGAAGAGAAAGGCAGCAAGTCTACAAGAAAGAACGCCTCAGATTTCACGGCCTGATCACGGTGAATTACACATGTGTCGGCGTTGTGAACCCCCGGATGGGATGAGATGTGCCGGTGGATACAATGTCATCTTGTTACATTCCTGCTAAACCCCTGTTCTAATCATGAGAAAACATTGGTCAACCCTAAGCTGGAGGATAGTCTATGGAATAGACTCTCCCAGATGCCAAACCAAAGTAGGACACAAGATAATTGCATTTTTTTTTTAAATTTCTATAACGGGGTCAATTTTCCTTGGCTTACTATGTGCTGATAAAACATAAATAATGTAATGGAAAATATGTTATTTTGATATGTTATTTTATTGTTTATTGTGGATATATTTGAACTTCCTACTTAAAAAAAAACAAACTTATTTTTTTCTCCCTAAATGCAGGAACTATGCACATTGTCAGAAATGTGCAAAGTGTGGAGAGGAGACAGGAGGAAAACTCCAGGCTTGATCCTTTAGCCTAATAGCTGGTGTCTCGTGATTTGCATTCAGCCCACTCAGCCTGCCTTTCCCACTTCCGGACGGTCCCCTCTGCAGCCCAGCCCGGCCCCAGGGCAGCTCCTGGCACCTTTCCTCTGTACTTTGCTTGGGATACATTTTATCATCAAGGAGCTTTAGACTTAACCATCAAAGCACGGCAAGCGTTTGGTTTACATTTTCCCATCTCTCTGCATGTATATGCTTATGTAACTTGAATGTGCTATTTTGATTAAAGATTTTGATAGAAAAACTCAGCCAAGCCTCCATTTCCCAACAGGAATAGAGGTGGCAGACTTTGATATTTCAAGCCCCTTTGGGAAAAAACAGGGTGGCAGTGCCAGCACCGTGTCACGTGCCGGAAGTAAAACAGCTTTTAAATAAGTGTCCCCCACAGAAACCAGAAGAGCTGCCCGGTGACATGGAACCTTGGCGTTTTGTTTTTCTCTGGTGATGAATTAGAAGACTCTTTTCTAGGCCTTTTGTCATTTCTTGCTGGTGATCAGCTAGAGGCTGTGCTCAGCTCCGAGAGGCCACTCTCAGGTCCTGGGGCTTTGAGGTCAGCTGTAGAACCAGCTTTGTGCAGCTCCCTTCTTGGTGTCAATGGACACAGGATGGCTCCTCATTTCCATGTCACTCATCAGCTCTTCCCCAATGCTCAGCCTGTCATCAGCAGCGACAGGTGCTCTGGTGGCCGTGATGACCTTCTTAGCAGTGAACTGGCTATCAAACTAGCTGAGAAGTTCTCGGAGACTCTTCCTGGTGGACACAGAGCTCCCCTCTATATTTCCTGCCACACTTTCATTTTGTGACGGATTTGTGTTTTATAAAATAACTTAGGATGTACGCTGTATCCTCATTTACATATATGATGGAATCACACACCTATCCTGAATGCCCACACTTCCTGAAGTGTTTTCCCTTCCTTTTCCTTTCCTGGAATCAGACTTCTTCTCTCTCCCTCCTCTCCTCTCCAGATAGGTTCTGCTCTTTCTCCACAGGCTCCCCTACAAGCTTCAAATGCTGCCTAACTCAGCCAAGCAGTTTCTAAGCAAGCTTCAAATATCTGCCATTGGGGTGAAAGATGAGAATAAATCTTAATTAAATGATGACTGGCTGTGGTGGCTTATTCCTATAATCCTAGCACTCTGTGCAGTAGAAGTTGTTAGATTGTCTGCGCTCAGGAGTTCTGAGTAAGAGTGAGATCCCATCTCTGCTAAAAATAGAAAAACTAGCTGGGTATCTCTACTAAAAATAGAAAAACTAGCTGGGAGCTGTGGTGGGCACCTATAGTCCCAGCTACTCAGGAGTCTGATGCAGGAAGATCTCTTGAGCCCAGGAGTTTGAGGTTGCTGTGAGCTATGACACCATGGCACTCTACCCAGGGTGACAGAACAAGCCTCTGTCTCAAAAAAAAGATGGTAAAAATTTAGAAATGAATTATACTACTGAAATTAAACCCCTTTTTTTCTTAATTACTCAATCATTTCCCCTAAAACTATTTAAACCTGCAAAAAGGTTGTGAATGTACAAGGAAGCATTTCAAGGTCACTTTGGAGACTGTGCTGGGCTTCGATTCAACTTTTGGTTGGGAGTAGGACACACATGTGAAATCATGTCCCAGTTATTTCTGTGTGTCCCAGGAATGTGTCTGTGGGTCCTGGGCAAGATGCACTGTTGTCAGCGGTGCTGTCTGAGGGGAGAGCGCCTGTGTCCTCGGGTCCAAATACGTCCTGTGAAGTCAGGGCAGTGTGGATGTTGTTCTTGGCACCAGCTGGCCTTGGGGAGCTTCACCAGTGTGGTCTTTCCCTTGGGTGCCTTCCAACAGGATGGTGTGGGCACACGGGTGCCAGATGACCCAGAAACAGAGGCAGCGAGCTGAGCACACACTGGAAAACTACCTCCTAGCCCGACATCCTCCCAAACAGTGCCAGCCCCCACGCAGGTTGCTTGGAAAACAGCACAGGAAGAAAACCTGCTTATGCTCCCGTCGCCGACCAGCGTGACTTCATTCTCACGGCCGAATGGTCTATATTTAGGCTTTTCCTTCATCCAGGGAAACACCTGCAGGTCACTTACACCTCAAGGTGCTGATCTTGTTTTTCCTCTAGAAATCAACACATCTAGGGGTTCATATGCTGTAATGACACAAAAATAGCCTGAACACTTGCAACCACTCAAATATGTTAAAAGGAGTCACGCCTGAGAGTTGCACATGACCCAGAGTATCTTTACCAAAAATAGCTTGTTTGGGGAATTTTGTATTTATTATACAAGTAATATATATACACACACACACATTGCTGAAATGGCAGAAGATCCAGATAAACCAGGGAAAACATGGGAAATGTATTTGTAATCCCAGAGGTAACATTTAAAGACTTGCTGTATGTCCTTTCTAGAATGTTCTGTATGTTACATATGAATCATTCATGCACACTGCTTATTACCAGCTTTTTTATTTACCACATTATGAATAACTTTCCATACTGGTTAATTTATTTAGTAGTGTAATTTTTAATGGCTGCATATTATCTCATTCTATAGTTGCGCCATTATTTATTTTATTGATCCCTTAATCCTTGGATGATTAAGCAGCTCCCAACCTCTCACAACTATTCCTGTAACAACAGTCATAACTTTTTTTTTGTTTTGTATCTAAGCTGGAGGGGGCTCTCTGTCTTTTTATTAATCCATTTCATAAAAATTTCATACCATAGGGCTGGGCTTGGTGGCTCACACCTGTAATCCTAGCTCTCTGAGAGGCCAAAGCGGGTGGATTGCCTGAGCTCACAGGTTTGAGACCAGTCTGAGCCAGAGTGAGACCTTGTCTCTAAAAATAGCCAGATGTTGTAGTGGGCACCTGTAGTCTTAGATACTTGGGAGACTGAGGAAAGAGAATCACTTAAGCCCAAGAGTTTGAGGTTGCTGTGAGCTAGGATGCCATAGCACACTAGCCAGGGTGCCAAAGTGAGACTCTGTCTCAAGAAAAAAAAATCATATCATTTTATTTTTTTCTTATTTATCTTTATCTCAAGTCTCACTGCATTTTTCTCCTCTAAATCCTACTTTTAAGTCATTTGGGTCCTTCTGATCTATTTCTAGACCTTTGTTTACACTTATGTGTAATTTGGTGAACAAAATA
>CAUYQV010149937.1:0-21954 GCA_963574575.1 Galagoides demidoff | reverse complement strand
TAGTGGTGAAGGTTAAAGTAGGTGGATAGTGGTGAAGGTTAAAGTAGGTGGGTAGTGGTGAAGGTTAAAGTAGGTGGGTAGTGGTGAAGGTTAATCTAGGTGTATAGTGGTGAAGGTTTCATACCCCCTGCTTTTCTCCCCTGACACATGGCAACCATATTTACCAAGGTGGTAGCCCCCAAATCAAGGTGACTGGGACCTTAAAGCTGATCCCAATTAATTGCCAGGAAGAGGAAGCTTTCTCAGTAAACTAGGACATCTTTTGCTCATATTTACTCCATGAATATGGAAGAAATAGTCATTCTTTCGATTAACTAAATACTTTCAATCACAAAACAATACAGCACCCTGTGTAGGATGATCAACAGAGAACTAGTATAATCATTGGGTTTGAGTCCCATTTCCAAGCTTCTAGTTCAGTCAGAACTTTGGAAAATGGTAAAATATGCAGCTGGTTTAACAATAAATCGTAACTGTGACTTAACAATGCTCAAACCAGTAGCTAATCTTATTGAATAGATAGCAACACATGAAGAGAATAAAGTATGAATAAACTGTAAAGCCAACGTGGTGAGGTCAGACTAGCCTGCTGTCAAAGACTGCTTCCAATATAAAATCATACTTAGAGGCTTTCCATGGCAACTGGTATCTAACTTAATCTGATAGTTATCAACTGGGGGATTAAATAAGTACAATTATTTGAAACAGAAAATATTAATTCCAAAAGACACAAAAGAATCAAATAATAATTACTAAAGAGAAGAACAATGGAATTTCCAGTTAGCAAGAAAATATTTTAACATATTGGTGGTAAAAATTTATCAACTGTGATGGAAACTATTTCATGTAAGAGCAATAAGGATGAAAAAGTAGCAATAGGAATTTGGAAGATGGCCTTAGGAATAACTTTAAAAGCTGGGAAAAACCTATGTTTCATCTCTATTGAGAGGAAAAAAGGTTTAAATCATATATACATGAATGTATGTTTATGTTTCCATACAATAAATCCTACAAAATTGTTGTCAGCTACACATCTTTAGTCGAGGTAGGACACATTCTTCTTTTTCTTTTTTTAGCATAGTAGATTTAAAATTAAATATCTATCTCTTTGTTCTGAGCTTTTGGTCTTTAGTTCCCATTGTAGGTCCTATATCTTTATTTCTTACCTGCTTTTATATCCTCATCTGTGTTCTCAAGACATTGTGGATTTTTAGAAACTACTTTTAGCATCAAGTTAAATAATTGCATTCAAACAAATTGCAAATAAAGTGTACACAATTTAACTTGAATTAACAATGATCACAAAATGTCTGTTCATGTTTTTTTTTTCTCCATAAGTTCACAATACTAATTGTGGTACTTACATGCTTCTAAATTAAATATTAAAATGTATACTTATATTTTAGCATTTTAATGACTGCAATTTTAAAAAATCACTTGTTCCTGTCTGATGTACATTCAAACGTTATTTTTAGATATCTTCTAGAGTCAGTCCAGGGTGAAGTGATAGAGGCGAACAGGTTAAAAAATACACATCTGAGATCATTCTTGAAAAGTACATTTATAATTTTACAATCTATGAAATTCCCAAATAGAAATAGTATGATAAGAAATTTCAATTTGCGAAGAATATCACTTTTAAACGTGTATTCAAATCCACATATCATTCTACAACAACATCACTTGGACTGACTGTATCAACGAGCCATCCAGGGATCATCACTGCATAAAAGAAAATAATAGAAAGGCGAGTACAACATGCTGTTCAAATACTAATGGAGTTTCTCTATTTGAACAAATTGATGACTACAGCCAGGTATAAAACAATTATGACCTGAAGTGAATATTAATTAGATTCTCCTTGCTCCATGTTTGCCTCTGGGGTCATACGTTTGGTTAATTCTCTCCAGAGAAAGCAACCATCATAGTGGTGACCAAGGCTGCCCACAGCTCGTCTACAACACTGACGGGAGCTATTGCTGCTTCAGTTTGCAACTATTGTACCATATGTAGAGAATCATGTAGTCAAAACGATTTTTAATCATATTTCATTTACTTGAAAGACTAAAGACTATTATCATTTCAAAAGACTAATTTTTAGAAGGGTAGCTAATTGCCAAGTTCACAGGAAACCTAAAAGATTTCTAACTCCCAAACACATAGTAAGGGTCAGATGCCTCTGTGAATCCCAATCTTTAAAGGAATATGATCAAATGCCCACATAATTGAATTTCGGAAATAAAAATGTCTGAATTATATAGTGTTTACATAGGAAAAGACATTGTGAATGGCTGATGAGAACCTCATAGTGATTCTAACATGCAGAAATTTTCATAAAACAAATCCCTGTCCACATGCAGTGTTGATATATAGTGCACGTACAGTCAGCATGGTATTTGCTAGTTGGAGTATCAGAATTAGTTTCTCCTTCTATTATTTTGTTTTATTAATTTATATGAAAGGACCATTAATGTATTTTCTGATTGCAAAGTCAAATAAACAATTAAGGACATTTTCTCCAGATGCTACCTTCCTATTCTCTGTGCTTCAAACCACACTCCACAGCCATATTGCTTTTGAAATTGAGGGTTTGTGCTCTCAAGTTTACTAATATATTTTTGTCAGAACTCACACACACTCATTTTTTTTAATATGGGAAATGTGTTTTTATCTATTTCTAGAGAAAAAAACTCAGTATATTTCATTTATCTGGCAGTTTTAACCTTTTTAAGGGTATTGTTCACTTATAAAAAGATGAAGTAAATAGCTATATTCAAAATAATACACGTGGCTGTACCATGTACCACGTGGTAAAAATTGCCTGTTCCAGTCCAATGCTGGACATTTTTGTGTTTTTGATCTTATCAATTAAGTTTACCAATCAACCAATATCTGTTGGATTCCTAATATTTACGTTTTAATTAAAACTGCAGAGTTTATCTTCCTAAAACTTAACAGTGCCCACGTTACAGGCAGGTAAAATCCAGTAGAGTCCCTAGCGGGGCAGGTGATGCAGTCACCTCCCTCCACAGTCCCTCAGAGTCACGGATTCCTCCTCACTGGTGTTGACGTAGCATGTCACACACACAGAGGAAGGTCAATCCAAGAAACGGCCACCTGTGGCCTCCGGCAGGAGCAACAGTCATTCCAGGTTTTGCTCCGGCTTCCTCACCTGTGCCTCCTCCTCTGGCCGTTCCTGCTCTGGCTTTTCCACTCTCAGAAGCCTCCCTTTGCTGTGGCCACAGGGACACCGGGGAGAGTTTCCAGGGAAGCGCCAGACCAGCTTCTCAGGAGTGTGGCCGCTCATCACAGACCTGAGCCTCGCTTTCCTGACCCCCAGTAGTGACCGTGCCCCTGGACCTGTGTCCCTCACCACTGCACAGTTCAAAACCCTGCCTCCCGTTCCGCCTTATTTTGACTCAGACAGACTCCACTAAGGATGGTACATAAGGCCAATTTAGCTGTTTTCTTATACTGAAAACTTCTGATTCTTATTTTTAATTCATCATTTGAAATTAGAGGGGTTGTGTTTGAGGACTGTGTCCCTCATCACTGACACGGGCCTCCCCCCGCCCCAGGTGCTCGCCACCTCCCTGCACCGAGAAGGCCCCTTTCTGTCCCACGCGCCTTCCCCACCTGGTCGCTGGTCCTGAGATCCTACTCCCAGGACCTCGTTCCTCCAGCAAACAGCTCAAGGCGCTGATTGCTGTGAAAAATGAGGCTCAGACGGAGAGAACTTTGAACTGTCATCTGGCATTTGCTTTTTACTGAGATGGAATTTTAAACTCTTTGCAAGGGGAGGTCTGGGAGAAAATACAGACGGTGTCTTAGGAGAGAGGCCGGCGTGGAAGGTCGAGAAGGCTGGAGCAGTTAGACCCGCTGCTGTCATTAGGGCCTCGATCCGCCTGCGGCCCACGCTGCGTTGTAGCTGCTCTGATATCGTTTGCATTACGTATGTTCTCATCTGGGACAGAAAGACTGCAGGTGTGTGACTTGCAGACATGACTGTTTTCTGCACTACATGTATATGACCTCAGGGCCTCGTGTGCTTAGAGGACCCTCAAGATGCTGGAGTCCTAACAGGACTCTTCTGCAGCAACCTCCAGAAGACTCTAAAATAGTCCATTAGTAACAAATGCTAGCAGTGCTTTCAAAATGTCAAAGAAAAATGTTTAAAAGCCCCAGGTTTTTCCTGATGAACTGCTTGAAATGTTGTAGAAGACATTTACAGTTGACCGGAGAAAAATCCACTGGTAATTCAATAAAATTTTTATAGATAAAACCTGAATCAAAATCAGGAGAGCAAAAATGAATGCTGGCAATAAATATTACCATTAAAATAACATTTGAAAAGGGGGGGGAGGCAAAGGAACATCTCAGATGCCAGAGACTTAGTTCTTCTGCAGAGCTTTTAAAAAAGGAAAATGGTAAAAAACCTTGATTTTAATATATACATCACCACACATACACAGTAATATCTCACTGCTGCACATTCCCAATATTCAATTCAGAAATTGAAGCAGTATTTTCACATTTCATTTTTATAGTATTTGAATATATGTATAGTATTTGAATATATGTTCATTTTTATAGTATTTGAGTATATGACCAGAAAATAAAACCATTTAAATGCCAAAAGCAATAGACTTTCTCCGCACCATGCATAAAAGGCACACAGCCCATGTATCATTCAAGATCATGAAAAATCAATTAATTTCTGAGAGAGGTAATAGCACCAAACTTCAGTGGTGAGATATTAATGTATTATATTTTCCAATAATTTTTTAATTGACTGAGCATTTAACCAACCACCAGGGATGTTTATTTCTAGGGGGAGAAGGATGAGTTAGCCGTGCAAATGTCCCCAAACTGCTTCTCAGAGCAGTGGCCTTTGATCACTCCGGTGATAAAAACAAAATGTACACAAGTGACTGAGAAATGGACACAGAAAAGTTACACAAACAGTGAGAAGTGGAAATGGTTTTCTTCTTGATAAAAATGTCATGTCTTGTGTAAAGGACAGATAATGCCTTATTTGTGATATTCCTTGGAGAATAGAAAAGATATTCTTGTCTGCTCCTTGGTTGTTTAGATTCGTATGGGAAGCAGACAGCTACCAAGGAAACGAATGCTAGTACAAGAAAATGTGAGTGCAGTTTTTAAATGTTAAATACAGGAGACTAAGTTTTTATACAGTGCCTCAGCTGAAACTCAAATGCAATATTCCTACAAAAACAGAAAATGGATATCACACTATACCAAACCCACGCGCGCTCAAGGCACAGGGCTGCGTGGAGCCCACACATAGGAGAAGTCGGCCCTCTGAATCTTCAATTTTTGCATCTGGAAAATACTGTGTTTTCTTCCTGTGTGTGCTGGAAAATGATTCTCACATAAATGGACTCACACAGTTCAACCCTGTGACGTTCGAGGTCCACCATACTTTTGCATGGGTCATTACAAAAGTTTTGATCCATGCAAAAATCAAAAACAAAATCCATAGGGATGGAAACAAATTAAGCTCTTCCCTCAACAGCGATAAGCCAAGCAAGTTGTTCAGGTGAAATCAAAGGATGCTGTTGACTGTTTTTCTTGGAAGTGAAATAAGGGGATATAACACGTCTGTCTCAAACTTCTGTAGTGACCCGTGTGTACACTGTCTGCTGTTACATAGCTACAAGTGTCTGTCCCCATCCTCAATACTGTAGTAAGGCCACACTTTATGTATTTGATGGGGTCTTCGAAACCATGACTTCAAGGGAAACTACACATAAAGAAATTATTCTTCTCATCATCAGTGTGAGAACAAAGCAAAAGTTAACTAAATGATGTCACTCCAGGACCGGCTGTAGACCCATTACTGTACAGTCTCCGGTTCCAAAACCTCGTGGATGAAATCCAGGGAGGATTCCAGTAACTACACTACATATGGAAGAACCAGCTTCCATGAACAGGCAAAGGTCAGGATAACACTGAATTATAATTAAAAATACATGGAAGATAGACACATAACAAATAATTTGCTTCAAATTAGTAATATCGGTTACTTAGAATTTGCCTTTTCGATGACAGGATATGTTTGTGTGATTCAACTACATTAGGTCAGAAATAACTATGTCCTTCATTACATTTCAAAACTATTGCAGATCAATATAAAACTTATTAGGATGAAATTACATTGTCCACACGTTAATTCCTCCATCAGTCTCAAAGAAAATGAGGTTAGCGTGTGATGCCATCCACTCAAACTCATCAGTGTCTGCTTCTGCTTATATGTCTCAGTGAAGCGTTCACAACACATAAACACATGACATTTAAGAGGAAACTCTAGGTCTTCAGAGAAATCAAAGAAAATGTAAGTTTTATAAGAATTAGTTATTTTTCAATAACTTTTCTTTTTATCACAAAGGCAGGAACAATAGAAGCTTAATGCAGCTATTGTGTAGTGAAGCTGAGATTTGTAAATACTACCAATTTTTTTTTTAAAAAATTGGTAAACATTGCTCTTTTATTTGAGTGAAAGGTATAAAATTAAAAAATAGCAAAATGGCAGAAAAAATTACCATTTATTATAAATAGCTCTTAAAGGATTTGAGTAACTCACTTGTGGAAAGGACAGAGTCTTGAACATAACAGGACAATTCACAAAAATGCAATGAAAATATTGGTGTTCGCGAATGCACGTGAGTATATAAATTTTCTTTCATTCAAGATCAGAAGTTATGAATTACATTTTCTATATATCCGTTTCTCAGCCATTTGTGTGCATTTTCCTTTTATAACCAGAGTGGTGTGATGACTGCTCTGAGGGGCACTTCTGGGCACTCTCCTGCTCTTGTGCTTAGCTTGGTATTAAGTGTTCCCTAAGTGTTTATCGGTACCATTGTTGTTTTCCTTTCATTTAAAGGTTTTTCAATTGCATGTGGGGAGTTTAGAATCATTCTTGTAATTTTGTAATAACTGCACCAATTTTGCATTATATTCCATATGTCATTTGAAAAACTATCACAGAGTTGACATATAAAACTATCCTAATAAACAGTTCATTTATCATATTAATAGCCAGTCCTCCACTGTAGGATTAGAAGGGGCTCTAAATATGGAACAAGTGTCTGTGTTTCTTCCCCCAAGTCCCCCTAAAACCAAATTCAGTGTTTCTTAGGGAGATGTCACGCACACCATCAGCACCTCACGGACTGCACACTCCGCTGTGTCTGTGCACTGACGTACTAACAAGACATTGTGGATTAGACGTTTTTAATCATATGGAAAAATATTTCTACCATCAACAAAAATTATATCTGCCTTGCTTTGAAGACTATACTACAACTCTTATCTTTCAGATTAAAGTACCCCAAAGCTTTGCTAACAGGTATTCCAAAAAGAACTGTTCTCCGTGTGCTGGTCACACACATTCTCTTGGTAAGACCCACAGATGTGCTTGTAGCTGAACAGAGACATTGTGCAGAAATCCAGGAATGAACAGTTAGTAAGTTTGCCGTTGGGTTCTACAAACTACTTGCTCTCAGTAATTCCTCACTGAGATTAGTGATACAGGACATACATAAAATTCTTTGGCCTTGTAAAGATAACACATGAGGAAAGAGTAGGTTTACAGCCTTGTAATAGTTTCCTTGGTTTCTCTCCTCAGCTTTTTAAGTTAAATCATTGTCTAGTTTATTTTTTATTGATGTTGTTTATCATGTAGAAGACATTAAAGTGACATAAACTTTCCTTTTTATTAGAAATATAAACAAAAGGTCAGATGTAAGCTCGTACGCTGAGTTTTTGTTGGAAGAAATTGAAAGCCAGGATTAGAGGAATCATCTTTAATGTTTAAAAGGAGAAGACAAAAGGACGTGAATAGGTGGATTGGTGTGTACAAAGCTGGGCCCCTTGTTTAAAATGTAATGTGATGGTCATGGACAGAGATTACTGCAGAGACAATGATGAAAAAACAAACACCTGCCCTAGTTCTGTAACTGTTGCATGTGAGTTAACGCCCACAACTTCTAGAATGTTCATAAAAACTACAGTTCATAAAAACTGTTCATGAAGACTGCAGTTTGCTTTGATCAGAGTAATCTTTGATACGAGCATGCAAAATTGTGTAAATCTTTCTGAAAATACAAATTACTGCAAAGATGATATACATTTTATAGAGTTTTTTATAGTTTGATTTCATTCATAACTGGTTAGAGTCTAACGGTTCGAGTATAACTCTGTATATACCTTGGTAAAATACTTCAGCCACAGAACCATGAACCTACTATGTGATAATTTTTGAAATTTTAACGATCTAACATAAATTGATGGTTATGTTTTATATACGTGTATTTAGTTCTACACAGCATTAGTTACAATTGGTGAAACAAATTAACTCAAAGATAAAAGTAGACTTAAGTGACAATTTGTATAGAAATATAATTGCTTACAATTACTTTGAAAGTTTATAATAAGAAAATCTTATTGATGAGATTTTATGTAAAAATAAGAACGTTTATATATAGTGTGTTCCTAATATTAAAACATGAACAAGGATGTGTCTACATTTTTGTGTTTGTGTGTTGAAGAAAATAAGAATTAGAAACAAATAATGGTTTCTCTGGAAACTCAGCCTCTTTTCAAAAATGTCATGTGTTATCTTCTTAAAATAATTTAAAATATTTAAGTATAATTTGTGAAAGATTACCTTCTAAAAGTTGCAGGATTCATTTTAGAGTAACTTGTGGATATTTTCACAGAATGACAAATCAAAATATAGTTTTTAAAATACAAATAAATTATAGAGAACTTTATATGTTGAGAAAATTCAAAAACTTACCAAGATGACATCATACCATAAATTTTATAACATGGTATGTGGTAATGTTCTAATTTTTAAAAATTATTACATATTTTTTACATACATATTACATATTACATATCTTATTACATATAGAATCATAGTTTAAACACTATCTATATAATAGCTACAGGTTTACATTTTTGAGAATTTCTCATTAATTTTTGAGAATTTCTCTCACCAGCAACAGCCCTCGCCCTCTCCACACCTCTCGAGAAAATGCCCAAGAATCTGGACTCCATGGGGGACAGGCTTCCAGACCTCCGGGTGAGAGTGGAGGTGAGTGCCGGGAATTCAGAACTGCAGGTAGAGAACATATACAGTTTTATACAGTTTTATGCCTGGCAGGAGAGTGCCATGGCACATTAGTAAGTCCTCTCTAGGGAAGGAGTTCTGGTTTTTAGAGGGTTTCTCCTGGATAAAACAGGAGAGAAGGAGGGGAGGGGAGAGGGAAGGATGGATGGAGGGAGGATGATACGGTGAATCTTACAAGGGCACATGTGAAACTCACTAAATGCAGAATATAAATGTCTTAACACAATAACTAAGAAAATGCCGTGAAGGCTATGTATAACCAGCTTGATGAAAACATTTCAAATTGCATATAAAACCAGCATATGGTACCCCATGATTGCATTAATGTACATAGCTATGATTTAATAATAAAAAAAGAAGTTGCTATAAAAAAAAGAATTTCTCAGAAAATTATGCTATATTCTAAATAAGTTTTAACACTTTACTGATGGTGACCGACGTTGTATGGATTTCAAAATGTTCATGTTTCTTTTCTGGCCCTTCCCCTGTCTGCACCTGCGTGATGTGAGGCATCCCCACACCCTGGTAATAAAGCTTCCAATCGCTTTTCAGTCACCCCCTTCATCACCAGGGTAAATGTGCTGTTTTAAACAAGTATATGCTCACGTTTTCCTTGTGCTATGTTTTTTTTATGTAAAGAAAGTTCGCCTAAAGTTACAGATATAGGTAGAACCATCTATTAAAACCCACGCCATGAAATTTGCTGTCAGGTCACCTTGCCTTATAATTGCCCTAATTGTTAAGTAGCTGCAGACGGAGCTCTTGGGTAGTATGCATTTATGTAAATACCAGTGACAAAGTTCAAGGAAAACTTTACTCTTAAAATGCTGATACAATCATAGTGATGGCATTCCTAACTTGCGTTTATAAAATCTTGCATTTGTAGAATAAATTTATGAACTTGCATCTATAGAGTCTGGCATTCCTAAAATCCTGGGTGGCTGCTTTCCTTCTGAGGTCCGTATAACTCTAATCCATCCCTGGCTTGGAGATTGAATTCTCTATTTTATATATCACCCTGGCATCTCAGAGACTAAGCTTGGCCAGTAAAGAATAATGATGAAAATTTATTTTATTTTCAATGAATGGAGTTCAAGTTTCAAGAATGGTAAAACGATGATAGTGCTTGATAACCTGCAAAATGGCTAATATGTTACTCAAAATTAATAAGTAAACTGAAGCTGTCACATGGTGAACTATATAAAATAGGACTGCACATTGGCCTATAGGAACAAAATTAATGTGATGCCACCATAGATATATAAAAAAACCTGTTTTTTTAATAGAGAAAAAGCAGCATTTTTATCATAAATATGTAATAGAAGTTTATATCAGGTATGTGCTCTTCTTAAAAATTATATGAAAATTCAAAAGTCCAGTTAGGAATTTAACATGAGTAGAGTGACTTTTTATTGACTTAATGAACAGTCTATCACCCAGGAAATCCCAAAGCTACCTGACAAAACCAGTGATAACTTCCTAGTACTATTACCTCCATCAACTTGTTTGTTACGAGACAAGGAACAAAGGACTTAGCACCACCATCGTGTAATAGACTGCATTTGTGGTCCTCAGTAGCCCCTTTGAGTCCTTACAGGATAAAAAGCTCCAATCAGTGCAGCACCACTGGAATAGAGGGAGTCCTCTGGTATAACTTGTCTGAAAGGGACAGCACTCAAGGGAAAATATGTGTTCTGGTCTATATTAAAATTCTGTTCTCATATGACATAAGACTGATACATGGATATAACCACTGTATCTGTTGAAGCTATAACCTATAGGCACCTTATTTTCTGTAGTTATCATTCTATTGTTTTTATGTTTGAACTTTTTTGTACAAACATTTTTATTCTAACTATTGAACTGTATTTTCACTTATTGACCCTCCCCACTTTATCCACTCTCCCCACTACTAAAGTCACCAGTAAGTTATGTTACACTTTCAAATGACTGAAAGGATATAACTGGAATATACTCAACACAATGATTAGTGCTTGAGGTGATGGACATCCAAATACCATGATCGGATTTATATCATACGCCTATGTCAAAACATTACATGCACCCCTCAAAAGAGTCTGACTATTATGTACCTGTGGTTAAACGTTAAAAAATTCAAAAGACCAGCAACCTCCCAGCAAACTTCTGAGTATATCACTTTAGATGTTACAATGAATTACTCCACATGACCAAGTTTTTCTACCTCTCCACACAGCAGGTGCACACCTACAATTAAGTTCAGGACACTACAAACACACCAGCTTTTAAACTCTTCCTTCTATTTCATGGAAAAAGACAATAGCTTCAAATATATAGAAAAACAAAACATAACCACACACACAGTAGATAGGTACAAGTAACAAGCAGACATCTGAACAGAGTGTCAATTTTTGTCCCGGGTCCTTAATCACTGGCAAATGGGGAAATTTGGCAGTGTTGTCCTTTGAGGAAATCGTAAGGTTTACTGGCCCATTTAACTGCAGGAGTGTGGAGTTTATTATTCAGTGGGAGTGTGGAGTAGTGATTACAACCTCAGCGATGTTTCCTCATGCTTGTTCTTCACAGAAGGTTCTATTTTCTCAGCAAATACTTTTATTAAGAGGTTAAATATGTAACTTTGGATGATCAAGTGTGATCCTTGTTCAAGTATCTTAACGCCGTTCAACTTATAATTAGGCAACTGCAAGGGTGCATTTTAGTCTATTTGTCATTCACAGCAGATCTCAGTGCAGCATTTTTAGTGAAGAAAAGATATATAAAACTCTGGTGTAAGATACAGAAGAGGCTGAGAGTATCAGGCTGTGTATTTTTTGATGATAAAAAGATGGAGTGCCTGCCAGCAGCAGCCTGCTGTCAGTAAAAATGAATCTGAAACAGATGCCAACTGCGTCAGCAGCTGGAGTCCTATACATTTTTTATTAAGCAAAGACACAAATCAGGAGAGAAGTACATAGGTGCTAGTACATCAAAGGGCTCCACTCTTTCATAGCTACACACCCACCTACCCCGGGCTTCCTTCTCTGCCCAGAACACGGCGACCTCGGAGTTAGATCACTGAGCATTAACTCACCCGGCAAAGATCAGTTACTCCGTGCCGCATGCTCTCCTTACAATGCGGAGAACTCAAACTTTAACACATATCTCTACTATTTAGAAGATAAGAAAAATACTAGAAAAAAGAATTTAAGATAGGTGGATATTTCTTAAATAAGAGTTGACCGATTGAGGACTACCTTCTCTCTTTTGACAGAGTTGGCTCTTTATGTTATACTCTTTGACATTATCACACTTTCTATTTTTTAGCACAGGATAGCAATCCCTTCAAAGGAGTAGATGTATCTTCTGCTAAAAAAAGATTCTAGGATATACCAGTTGACTATAGATGGCATGAAGAATTTCCCTTTGCATGCCAGAATCTGATAGTGAAATAAAATTTGACTGTCAAAATGTGAGATGAGAAACCAAGTTCAGTACTTGCATTTGTTACCTAGTACTGCTTTATTCTGCCCTCCATGTTTTAGGAGAAAAAAAAAATCCTACAAACAAATTATTTATAGTGGCTACATTCACGTGTCAAAACAATTAAATCTCTATAGCGCACCTCTGCTGGACATGAGGGTTCTGTTGGAAGGTACACATTGACAAACAATAACTTTGTAAATAAATTATCTGGCCTTGTGGGAAACAACTCACAAGATGTTAACCCGGTCTAGTTCAGCATTGCTTGACAGCAACACAGTATAAACCACAGATGTAATTAAAGGTCAAGCAACCCATTTAACAAAGACACTCAAATGGAACAGGTGAAATAGCTTTGAGTTTACTCCATATACATTATTTGAATGTATATTAACATGAAAAATATTAATGACATGATTGTTTCACATTCATTTTTTTTTTTTTTACCATGTATTCACAGCACATCTAGAGTTTTACTGGAAATTTATTTGGATATTTGGGTTTCATAAAATTTAAGATCTAGAATATAGATACATATATAAAAGTTTGTCAAATACACGTAAGTTTCTCAGTAAATGGATCCATTTGCGGCTTTTAAATTTAAATTTATGACAATTACATGAACTTGACAATCTAGTCCCTGAGTCTGCCTGGCTGCAGAGCTGCCCTTGGAGATAACAGACCTGGCAGTCTGCGGTCAGCCTGGGGTGGCCCTGGGCCCTGGGAGCCCCTGACCTACTGTGAACAGAACAGAGCTTGGAAAATGAACATGGAAAAACTTGGCTGCCTAAAATATGTACCTAGAACAACTTCTCAGCAGCATCACAAAAGAGAATGAGGAGATTTGAAAAACTGAAGGTTACGGTGAGAAGAAATGAACTCAGAACCTCAGAGTAAACCACTCCAGAGGGTGTGCTGAAAACCGTGGTCCTTCAAAGAAAACCTAAATGCTCATGTCCAAAGCGATGAAATCAAAATTACAAAAGGAAACTGAATTTGAGAATAGTATACTCCACCCTTAGGTTTAAAATTTGTTAAGTTTTAAAATGGTTTTACAGATGAATTTTTATTTCGTTTTTTTAAAGTACATACAACTGAAAGTTTCAGCCTACTGTTTATATGTTGGACTTTCTTGGCGTGTAATTATGCACATTATAATCTATATGTACTGATAATATAAATTGCGTATGCATTATTTTAACAAGAAATAAAGTTTGATGTCTCTAGTTTGACTTCAAAATAAATGAAAATGATGTGATGATCTTATTATTATAATTATAACACATCGATTTCCTACAGCTGTCTCCTAGGCGTGTCACCCACACCTGACAAGCACTTGCTTTACAGATGACAAGGGTTACACAGGTTAAGGGACGCGTTGAGACTCAGGCTTGTACGTATAACAAACGTGCGGCTCAGGGACCCACCACGCCTGCCAATTGTAAACCCTACCACCTACAGCAGAGTGAATTCATGTTTTCTTGAGAAGTGATTATCTTTATTATGACACTCTTCCCAGGTTGTAGCATTCAAGGACAACATTCTTCTATTAGGACAAGACCATTTTTAATTATTTAAAAATTTTAAATGACAAATATCAAGTTCCACACATATTTCAAAATGGATAATTTTCTGATTCCCCCGTTTTGACCAACAGGGCACTAGTGATCTTCCTCTGAAAATTATAAAAGTAAAATCTTAAAGCTGTAGACAGAAGTAAATATCTAGTTGAACATGGCATTTTACAGACAGAGCAATGAGACTCAGGAACCTTTGAGCATGCCGAAGGGCCAAGATCAGAGGAAAGCTTTTCTGAAGGCTGGAGGGGTGCCTTTTCCCTTATTTTTTTGGACTGGTTAGCACTTCAGTATCCCATGGACATCTGCTTCGTGCAGCCAGTTCCTATCTCCAGAGGAAAGACTATTGTCATTCTTATATTATTTCGCTCTGCTTAGAGCTTTGTGTTTGTGCAGAAACTAATGCATTTTTCTAAGAGGCACCATAAAATTACATAAAATGAGCTGGTCTTCGATGATTGTAATCTGGGAAAGAGATGAGTTAGTATATGGGGCTCATTCATCTTTTTAGTTTCATTTATTTGAATACCACTTAGGAAGTCAGTTGGTTTTGACAGCATCATAACAACTCATTTATAATCTGAGCACTTTTAATTACTCGTAGAGATAATATATTTAAATGGCAATATTTTGTGAGCTTTTTGTAGTAATTACACTTCATAATGGAATCAGGTATGTATCACATTCAACAAAACATCACTCATAATCTGGCAAGCATTTTAATTTTCTAAAGACCATAATTATAGTTCATATTAATGTTTGAACTTGCCACAACCCAGTTCATTGTTTCCTGTGAAGACATTTTAATTTCAAGGCTGGATCTACAATTTTTAAAAGCCCATAACTGTGCCTATACCATTTCTACGGAAAAGGAGATTTCTCTGTTATTGTGTCCACTTGGTTATGTTTCCATTTATAAAAAAATGTCTGACAGTCAGAAACAGACTGTTTTTCAAGGAAAGCATTTTTAGTAGACTTTTTAAATTGCTACCAGTAATTATGGGTGAAAATACTCAATTTTTGGCTTAGTGTAAGTATGCTGAGTGTCTTTGAAAAACATTCAAAAATATTCATAAATGATTTTTCAGGTATACACTAACTACCCTTTTACAAAACAGTTTAGATGAGGAATTTTAATGCAAATTTTCCACCTCTGACATCTGATTTTGTTGATTTCTTGGCAACTTGAGTTCATTATTCTTGTCATGTGCAAATGTGAACATCTTTGCCATCTAAAGAGTTCAGGTATATCACAAACAGCACTAATTATAAGAGTAGAATCTTCTCACTGGAGTACAGGCTTTTCAAGTGCAAATTTCTTTTGCATTTTCCTCCCCTTTTATATATTTTCCTTATTTTCTTTCCAAAATGCATAAGAAAGATCATTTTTTAGAACTAAAGAAATATATAGCATGTGACTGAAATCTTCTACATGGACTGGGAGACTGTCAGCAAGGCTCTCACCCAAGCAGGGGCAGTGCCACTCTGTACTCACTCAGGCTCTGGGGGACATGGGGACGGGCTCCTCAGCAAGGCTCTCACCCAAGCAGGGGCAGTGCCACTCTGCATTCCTCAGGCTCTCAAGGAGCACCTACACTTCATTTCAATTGCCCAAGAAATGCACTAACATTTCATCATATTAAAATTCTGGACAAGATCCAAAGGACAATAAAAAGAAAGTGTCTGCTTTTACTCACATATAAAATCCTTCCCCAGAACCACTGCTAACCATTTGACATGCTGACCTCCAAGCCTTTCTGAAAGTCTTTATGGGTATTTTCATCTTGGAGGATTTGCCAATCTGGACACACCCTTATTAAGAATAAGATCATCTTTAAAAAGAAACACAGGCTGCCGGAAAGGCCCTGCCAAGCACTGTTACTGCCCTGGCACCTTGAGCTGTACGCCGCTCATGGTCCCTTCCCACCGCTCACGGTCCCTTCCCGCACGTCACTTCTGCTCACTGCGTGTTCCGGCAGCCCAGTTTCCCCATTACACATGCCAAACCCACGATTCCTGGGTAACTTTGGCATAAGATTGATATTCAACCTTCTTGGTTCAGGTGAATATGGCAAAATGTTAAGCTATAGTTCAAGAGTGGACCTGGGCCTCCTGGAGTCCCCATGGCACTTTGGGTGGTACAAGACTCAGATGCTTTGGGAGAGTTCCTTCATGTCACAGAGAATCCCTCCTTTGCAGCCCCTCTGACTCTTCCCACAAACTACTCATGTCGCACATACTTCAGCGACTGTGACCCTGTAAACAGTATCTTAAAATACACTTTTCTGTCTCCGTGTTTCCCTAGGTTCAATTTCAGGATATACCACTTAATTAGCTACAAGGTCTTGGGCTAGGGTTTTTCACCTCACTGAGCATTTTAAAACAGAAGGATATCTAGTGTGTGGGAGATAGTAAATATTATTATTGCTAATGAGAGAATGTCTTTACTTAAATATAACTTGGACAGAACATTTCACTCCATGAATTTCTTTTTTGTGTGTCAAGGCATGGCTATGTTAAAATTCAAAATGCTTGTATCCAACCCCGTTCTGTTACACAGCAGACAAGCTGCAGTGTTAAATGACATTTCATTCTTAAGGACTCAAATTACTCTCTGAAGCCATGTGCGTTTCCTCGATTTTCTATGTCATTTATTATACCCATCTGAAACTGCAGCCTAACCACTCTGGAGGGAAATGGATTTGTGGCCCTGATTATTGAATCAGATTTATCCTTAAAACCGTGCAGATGAGGGTGTTAATTCGGCATTACGGGGTGAGGCTGGAGAAGTAAGCTTTGCAGTTAGCAGGAGAATGGAGCCTGAGCTCTAGTGCAGGATTATCTGGGCTCTAAGTTGGCTTCCCATTCATGGATGATCTTCAATCATGCAACTGGGGAACGTGATTTCATGAGCAGTTCCCTAAATGGAATGGCGCAGACCCTTAGTACATACTCTCCATTCAATGGCAATGGAGTAGGAAGAATAGACCCAGTAATCAGGGCCGCTGACTTCTGCTTGTCCGTCGGGATCTCTGAAAGTCAAACGAGCCTTGCTGAGATCTGCAGCCCCAGCTTCTCCTCGGCGTGCTCATCTTATTTCACAAAAGGACACGTGTCCTTGGCTATTTCAATCAGGAACATAATCTACTTGCTGTCTCTTCCTGCCTATAAGGTAATCTAACTGAACTATTTTAAATACCGTCTGCACAAGCCCTTTCACAGACTATGCCGTCTCTACAAGGCTACGATTACAGGCGTGCAGTGAGTCACCTTCCCCTTTGACACGGGGCAGGCTGGAATCACGCTGACAACTACATCCCTAAGCCAAAAGGATTGCTGAGCAATTTTTATTTCAACATATAAGGGGTACAAGTGTTCTTCATACATGGATGGATGGCGTAATTCTGAAATTAGGGCTTCTCCTGTGCCTGTCATGGGAATAGTGTGTCTTGTACCTCTCAGTACGGCTTTACCTCTCACTGTCCCCTCGTCCCCCACACCTTAGATTCTGGTGTCCATTATTCCACTCTATGGCCACACACACCCATCTGTCCACTTACTAGTGAGAACACCATGTGTTTGCTTTTCATGGAAGAGAACGCCCAAGTTCCTACACAGCCTTGAGAACAGGAGGCCCGGGACACAGCCCTGACTCTCTCTTTGGACTGAGCAGGACTCTATGGCACATACACATCTTCTTTATCCTCCCATCAGAGGATGGGCAATTAGCTTGATTACATGGCTTTGGAATCTTGACTTAGGTTGCAATAAGCATTCAGGTAGAGGGATGTTTTGATACTTCTTTTCTTTTGGGTCAGTATCTGATAGTGAAATTGCTGAATCAAATATCAGACCTACTTTCCGTGCTCAAAAAAAAAAAAAAATAATCTAGACTGTTTTCCACAGAGGTTGCACCAATTGCCCCGTCCCACCCACAGCATATGAGCATCCCTTTACCACGATATCCAGGCCAACAGCTATTGGTTTTTGGTTTTTTAAATAATGCCATTGTGATAGGAGTACAGGGGCATCTCACTGTGATTTCAATTTGTATTTCCTGCATGATTAGTGATGTTGAGCATTTTTTTCATGTCCTTGTTGGCCATTTGTATATTTTCTTCTGAAAACCTGTATCTTTTGCCCACTGTTAATTGGTTTTTCTTTTTTCCTGCCCATTTGCATAAGTTATTTGTAGATTCTGGATGTTAGTCTTCTGTTAAATGTACACTTTACAAACATTTTCTTTCATTCTAAAGGTTGTCCAGTTACTGTTGATCTGAAACAACTGTTTACAATTTAATTAAGTCCCACTTATTTATTGCTGTCGTTGCTGTATTTCCCTTGGGGTTTTGGTCCTAAGTTCTTTGCTGAGTCTGATGCCTAGAAGAGCTTTACCTGTGATTTCTTCCAGAAATTTTAGGTTTCAGTTTGTCCAGTTAGACTTTTGAGCCATCTTGAGTTCATTTTTGTATATGGTGAGAGACAGGGATCCTGTTTTTGCACGTGACTATCCAATTTTCCCAGCACCATTTTACTGAATAGGGTGTCTTTTCTCTACTGTATGTTTTCATATGTTTTCTCAAAAAAATCAGTTTTATTTCTGGGTTCTCTATTCTCTTCCACTGGGCTATGTCTTTCCCTTCCTGTCACTGAAATGCTGTTTTAATTACTGCAGCCTTGTACCTGAAGTCAGGTAATGGGATGCCTCCAGATTTGTTCTTCTGAGTTAAGACTGCTTTATTTGGTTCACATTTAAAAATATTTTTCTAGGCTGGGAGGGGTGGCTCGCACCTGCAGTCCCAGAAGACCGAAGCAGGTAGATAGCCTGAGTTCACAGTTTGGAAACCAACCTGAGCCACAGCAAGACTTCAACTCTAAAAATAGCTGGTTATTGTGGCAGGTTCCTGTAGTCCCAGCTACTCTGGAGGCTGAAGCAAGAGAATTGCTTCAGCCCAAGAGTTTGAGGTTGCTGTGAGCTGTGATGCTACAGCACTCTACCCAGGGCAACAAAATGAGACTCTGTCTCAACAACAACAAAAAATTTCTAATTTTATGAAAAATGACATTCTCACTGTCATGAGAATGTCTAAATTACTTTGGGCAATACAGACATTTTAATCATATTAGTTCTTCCAATCAACGATCATGGGCTATTTCTCCATTTGTGTTACCTATGATTTCTTTCATCGGTATTTTGGTTTTTTCTCCTTGTAGAGTTCTTTCACCCTCTTGCTTAATTACATCACAAGGTATTTCATTTTCTTTGTAGCTGTTGTAAATGGTATTGAGCTCCTGATTTGACTTTCACCTTGACTGTTACTAGTGTATAGAAATGCCAGTGATTTGTGCACCGTAATTTTGTAACCTGAGACTTGCTGAATTTACTTATCCATTCTAGGATTCTTTTGATGGGATTTTTAGGGTTTTATAGATTCAAGATCACATCAGCAACACACAGGTAATTTGACCTCCTCTTTCTGGATTTGGAAACTCTTTATTTCCCTTTCCTGATAGCTCTGGGAAGATTTCTAGAACCATGCTGAACAGGAGTGGTGACCCTGAGCACCACTGCAGTCTTGGTAAAGGACTGTTGGTGCCCTACCGAACACACACACATTAGTTCTTAAGTCCTTCCTGGCCCCAGGCACAGTCAGCAGGAACTGGACACTTTCCTCCTGATTTCAGGCCCTGTAACCCCCGCTGGCCAAACTCCGCAGCTTCTCTGCCTTACTCTGATTCTCGGTTGCGTTTATTTAGTAAACCCTCATCTGTTTTTCGAAGCGCTGCTCTTGTGACTTTAGGACATGCTGATGTTTATGGAGTGGTGCCTTCTGATGATCAAGTTAATTCAAAACATTAGTTCTCCACCAGTGGCTTCAGTTAACATGTGGTGGAGAAAAACACTGAAGGTGAGTTTGATTTGTTTGGACGTTAGCCACTGACTTTATGTTCCCATTGTTTGAATGGGACAATTGTGGCACAGGAAGAGAGATGCTCTCCTAGAATAGTGGTTTAATTGTCAAAGTACAGATGTGGTGATCAGGATACCTGAGGTCAGGTCTGAGGATGTAATTAATTAGCTTTGGGAACATCGCTCAGCCACTGGAAAACCAGCATGTCCTCTGGGAAATGGTGCAGCCTTCATATTTATTTCACGGGACTGTTTGAAGAGTTGAAGAATTCGAGTAACACTGAGTAAAGTCCCTGGCATAGGACACTTGGTAAACATCAAATTTCTTTCGCATTACCTATTTGGTTGGAAATGTTTGTAGATGGCCTAAAGTTTATCTACTACTAGCTGGTGCTGTTCTGTTGTAAGGAAATTTGTCCTGATTACACTTGAACAAATTTCATTTCATTGTGCAGAAGAACTGAATAGATCAGGTTTTTTATTTAATAAGGCCCACCCTCCAAAAAAAAAAAATCCCTATAGAGGCTGAGAGTCATTTCTAAGTAGCATGAATTTCTGAATTTCACTTGAAAAATGGGAAAATTGATCAAGGGAGTAATTGAACACTAAAGCTTCATTTGAGGTAAAAATAATTTCAATCTACTTCGTACATAAATTAAGAGAACAAGAGTTATTCAACACCGAGTCTCTTAAAGTGGGACTTTGTGACAGATTCTGTATAACTTTGAACACTTTAATTTTACTCACATTACTAACTACCTTCAACTCTATTTCCTAGAAACTTACCAAACTTTCCCTTAACATACTTAGTATTTCTCTGTGAATTTTCCTATAAATCAAGTACATTTTAAGAAGTTATAATACTTTATTATAATATCATGGAACAAAACCTCAGGACACTCTTGACAAACTACATTTTTTTTCTAACTCCTTTTTCTTAGCCCCCATGTTGAATGAGCAATATTAGAAACGGCAAGTCCATGCATTATACTGCACTTGAGAACCCAGGAGTAAATGTCCAGCCAGGGCTGCTACAGCTTCTCCCTGCTGTCATAGCAAACTCTGATGACATTCCAGGGACCAGGCTAAGTACTTTATATGCACTGAGTTCAGTGTCCTCTGCGGCTCCGTGGTGGATATTGTTACGTGGCCGTTTTTGTCAGTGAAGTGTCTGAAAGACTGTCGGTTGAGGGAGTCACAAATCGTCATCCACATACCCCCTGAAAGCGGAACCAGTCAGTGGGGCACCCTCCACCGTATTTTTCTCTAACCTCCCTCTGGCCCAGTAAACCTATTTGCTGGGGGAAGAGCTTCCCTGTTCACATGTGAAAACTAGAGCAGACTCAGGATCCTGCGGCTTGCTGGGAAGCTATAACTTCAAAAGTTTCATAGTCATTTTAAGTTTTAAAGACACTCTTTCTCCAGCTATTAAATGTCAAGACCATGTGACAATCAAATCTGGGGTTGACTTACAGTTCTGCCTCCCTCTGGTTTTAGCTGAGACTTACTGAAGGTAAAAAGCTAGAGCCAGGGGGACAAAGATGAAAAGGCTCTTCACGCTCACCAGCCCACCTGTGCCTGTTTTGCTGGCTGTGCTGGCTGTCTCCTTTGGTACTGAAGGTACAGTGAGAAGGGAAAGGTTGGGAATAGAAAAGCCCTGTCTCTCTTCCTGCCAGTGGATGGTGTGTCCACTCAGGGCCTTAGAGTTGTGGGCGCTCTCCTGAGTTCCCGAGATGCTCTCCTGGGAGTGACCACTCACCCTCTCCCCTGCAGGGTGGGTCCTGCCCTCCCTTGCCCTCCTAGGAGTGGACACTCACCCCTCTCTCCTGCACTGTGGGTCCTGCCCC
>CAUYQV010149934.1:0-14949 GCA_963574575.1 Galagoides demidoff | reverse complement strand
CTACTTGGGAGGCGGAGGCAGGAGACTCGCTTGAGCCCAGGAGTTGGAGGTTGCTATGAGCTGTGATGCCATGGCACTCTACCCAGGGGGATAGCTTGAGGCTCCGTCTCAAAAAAAAAAAAAAAAAAAAGAAAGAAAAATGATAAAACTATTTTTTAAAAAAGAAACTTCCAGACTCTTCCAAAGTTAAACATACACTTACTAGATGACCCAATAATCCACAAGTTAGTTTATCCAAGAGAAAAGAAAATGTAAATCCCTACAATGACTTGTACCTTAATACAGCTTTACTCAGAGTTCCTAAACACTGTACATAACCCAAAGTTCCATCAGTAATTAATCTTTGGCATATCCATATAATGAAATACTACCAAACAAAAAGAAAGGGCTACCAAAACAAGTAATATCATGGATGAATTGCAAAACCATTGTGCCAAGAAAAAACATCCCAGACCCAAGAGTACATACTGTATCATTCTATTGTATAACTTCTGAAAACAGGTAACACTAAACCATGGGGACAAAAGCATAGCGATTGCTCTTGGAGGTTACTGACTAGGAAGGGAAACAAGGGACCTCCTCAGAGAGACAGAAATGTTCTCCATCTTGCGAGTTAGTGGTGATGGTTGTATAGATGTGTACATTTGTCAAAACTCATGTAACAATACACTTAAAATAGGTGTACTTTAATGTATGTGCTTATCAATAAAAATAACATAAAAAGGAATAGGAGGTGCTTTTATTTGACATATCTTTCCATTGCTTCTATCTTTGCATGAGATGGTAAAAAATTTTGAATTTTTAATGACACTTTCTCGAATATTTCGCTAAGTTTTTTAATCAATTAAAAAAATCACAAAGACATTTTCATTATTGCAATGCACATACATTTCATATAAAAAATGTCTAAAGGCCAGGCACAGTGGCTCATGCTATAATCCTAGCACTCTGGGAGGCTGAGGCGGGTGGATTGATTGAGTTCATGAGTTTGAGACCAGCCTGAGCAAAAGAAAGACCCCATTCTACTAAAAATAGAAAAAAAAAAAAAAACTGAGGTAAAAGGATCACTTGAGCCCGAGCTATGACACCACAGCACTTTACCCAGGTGACAGCTTGAGACTGTCTCAAAAAAAAAAAGTCTGATCAAATCTGATCACAAATCAGAAAAAATAAAAGAATCATATATCAGATCTTTAAAAAATTTACCTTTCTCAAAGCTTTAAGTGACAGAAAAATATATATATTTTTAATTTCAATAAATTTAGGGTGTACAGGGGCAGCGCCTGTAGCTTAAGGAGTAGGGCACCAGCCCCATATGCCGGAGGTGGCGGGTTCAAGCCCAGCCCCAGCAAAAAACTGCCAAAAAAAAAAAAAATTTAGGGTGTACAGTGGTTTTTCTCAATGGACAAACTGTATGAAGCTGAAGTCACAGCTTTTCCGTTACCTGTCAGCAGAATAGTGTACACTGCGCCAAGAGGTAGATTTTTATCCCTCATCTCCCTCCCTCATTCTTAGTTTTGAGTGTTCATTACATCATTTTATGATCAAATATGCCCTTAGGAGAATACGTGGCATTCTTTTTCCTATTCCTGAGGTACTTCAAGTTGCTTCCAAAGACACTGTGTCATTCTTTTTCATTGCTCAGCAGTATTGCATGGTGTGTACACGTTTGCACACACATACTCACTACAGTTTATCTAATCATCAGTTGATGGGCACTTGCATTGGTTCCCTACCTTTGTGATTGTAAACTGTGCTACAATAAACATTTGGGTACAGGTGTCTTTTTTTATAAAATTGACTTCTTTCTCTTTGGGTAGATACCCAGTAGTATGGTTGCTGGATCAAGCCTACTTTTAACTCTTTAAGGCACGGGTTCTCAACCTGTGGGTTGTGACCCCTTTGTAACAATGAAAATACATCGTGGCGTTAGGAAAGTTGAGCACCACTGCTTCAGGGAATCTCCATGCTGTTTTCCATAAAAACAGTCTGTACCAATCCGCATTTCCACCAACAGTGTATGTCCATATCCATTGTTTTCTGACTTTTTAATAATTGTCATTCTGACACGGGTAAGGCAGTATCTCACTGTGGTTTTAATTTGCATTTCCCAGATGACTAGTGATGTTGAGCACATTTTCATGTTTGTTAGCAGAAATCTTGATTTGTAGTCTCTTCTGTGTTTCACCACAAATAAAGCAGCTAACTGAAGTAAATGTAAGTCATCTCAGTGGCTTTTCTAAACAAGAAGTTAACAGATACATGGGCGAAGCCATGAACAAATCACCCAAGAAAACATGAAATGGCAAAAATAAGAATTCACATTTCCCAAGTGTAAAGAAGAAAATAACTCAACTTTTGAGTCTTTTTCTGTTTCTGACAGTATGTGTAGTGAGAATATGGAGTCAGTCACACTGAGGCCGAGATGATACAGCTGGTCTGGTTGGTTTAGGCCCTATGTGACCTTCACCTCAGGTCTCCCATTCTTGCTCTTTTGTAAATTCAGCTTTAACCTAAAGTGTCTATTGTGAGCAGTGTAGGGCACTTGATTTAGGAGATTAACTTTTGAATTGGAGTGTTGTTTTTGGTCATGGGATGTGGTGATTATTGTTTACTATAGGTCATGGGTTATGCCGATTATTGTTGTTTAAGATAAAGACGAACATTATTTTTACTTTGAACTTTCATGTATAAAATTATGATTTTAGAAATGGAAAAACAAAACAATCTTGGAGAGGCTACTCTCACTGTTCTCCAGAATCCTGGCCTTCTGAAAAATAAAGTTTGGTGGACCTATCCCTGTCTCAACATACTGGCTGACAGTGACAGGTGGCCGGACATTTCTTCCCATTATTTTAAGGACCAAAAAAAAAAAAAAACCAAGACTTATCATCATTTTATATTGTTCTTCATGTAAATAAACCATAGTAGAAGCAACTTCCTATCATTATACATACCATATTTCTAAAATAATTTTTTACAAGCTATATTGACTTGCTTTAAGTGCACTAGAGAAATGAAGTATATTTTAACCACTGAACTATCTAGGCAAACTTTAGTATATTACTATTATAAATCATGTCATCATAAATATCTGTGTATATAGATATCTTGTTACTACCATAAGAAAAATCCCTGAGGGCGAAAGTCAAAGGATAAGGCTAGGTAGGCTACTGGACATGTGGCTCACACCTGTAATCCTAGCACTCTGGGAGGCCGAGGCAGGTAGATTGCTTGAGCTCATGAGTTCGAGACCAGACTAAGCAAAAGCGAGACTACATTTCTACTAAAAGTCAAAAAACTTAGGCAATAGGATGGCTTGAGCCCAAGACTTTGAGGTTGCTGTGAGCTATGATGCCATGACACTTTACCCAGGGTGACAGCTTGAGACTCTGTCTCAGAAAAAAAAAAGCTAGGTAGGCTATTGATAATACCAACCTGTACTCTAGAAAACTATACAAATTATATACACTTAAGAGTAAAAACTGCAGTTCTTTTTGATTCTCTTTCCTTATTATAGAATATATTGCATGCTCAGTAAAGAAAATCCAGGTAGAAAAGGAAAAAATTAAAGTCATCCATATCAACTTTTGATTTCTTATTTTCCTATGCATATACAAAGGGTGCCAAAAGAATGTATACACATTTTAAGAAAAAGCCTATATCAAAATTGTAATACTTAATATATGCCAATAATGCATGTTATTGTATACTGTATCTCTTGTAACTGTATAAGTCAAATGTGACTTGAGTATTACAATTTTAACAGTTTTTTTCCATTCCTCAAAATGTACATACATTTTATTTAAGAGACTCTGATTTTGCTCTGTATTGAGAATTCAGTTTTATAATCTATTAATCTATGTACCTCCCTAGTTTGGTTTTTTTTTTTTTTTAGAGACAGTGTCTCTTTTTATCGCCCTTGGTAGAGTACCGTGGCGTCACAGCTCACAGCAACCTCCAGCTCTTGGGCTTAGGCGATTCTCCTGCCTCACAGCCTCCCAAGAAGCTGGGACTACAGGTGCCCGCCACAACGCCCAGCTGTTTTTTTATTGCAGTTTGGCTGAAGCTGGGTTTGAACCCACCACCCTAGGTATATGGGGCCAGCACCCTACTCACTGAGCCACAGGCACCAACCCTGGTTTTTTCTTTCTTTTTTTTTTTTTTTTTTTGAGACAGTCTTACTCTGGCACTCTAACTAGAGTACTCTAGCATTATAGCTCAAGAAACCTCAAGTTCTTGGGCTCACTCAAGTGATCCTCTTGCCTCAGTTTTCCTATTTTTAGTAGAGATGGTGGGCGGGGAGGGAGAGCTTATCTCCCTGTTGCTCATGCTGGTCTTTAACTCCTGAACTCAAGCAATCTGCCCTCCTCAACCTCCCCCAGCATCAGGATTACAGGCCTACGTGCCCCACCTTTTTTTTTTTTTTTTTTTTGAGACAGAGTCTAGTTCTGCTCTGTTGCCCCAGCTAGAGTGCAGAGGCATCATGACAGCTAGCTGCAACCTCAAGAGATCCTCCTGAGACTCAGCCTCCCAACTAGCCAGGCACAGGCCACCAGGCCCGGCTAATTTGTTTTTGCTCAGGGGGTTTAGAACACCGGAACACAAACACTCCTCCCACCTCAGCCTCCAAGAGTGGCAGGATTATAGGTCTGAGCCACCCACTCCCAGCTGCCCCCCCCTACTTTTAATAGGCATTACCTTCTTGCCAAATAGTCTCTTAAAACAAATATAACAGTGATCTGAGTCATCACCAAATTTTTTTAAATATATGTAATTCTGATATAGCTGTGTTTTTATCATTAAATTACTGATTTGGGTAAACCTTTTTTTTTTTTGGCTTTATTTTTTTTTTTTATTAAATGATAGCTGTGTACATTAATGCAATCATGGGGTACAGTGTGGTGTTTTCATATACAATTTGAAATATTTTCATCAAACTGGTTAACATAGCCTTTATGTTATTTTCTTAGTCATTGTGTTAAGTCATTTATATTCTACTTTTAGAAAGATTCACTTGTACCCTTGTAAGATAAACCATAGAGGTGATCCCACCAATTACCCTCCCTCCACCCATCCATCCCCCGGTAAACCATTTTGAAAACATCTTTACCCAAGTGCACGTGCACACGCGCACACACACAGATTATTCTGCCTCCTATATCAAAGAAAATTAACTAGCTGTAATGCCTATTAAGTTCTTCAGCTTCTAAAAACTCTCTTGCATCCATAAGCATCCTTGAATGTGGGTTAAAAAACCAAAATTTTAAAAAGTTCACTCACTATTCCTGCCTAGCTTTTATCTTCCAGCTATGCTTTCAAACTATCTGATCTCTTCCAACCTTCTCAAAGGACCTTGGCATTACCTATTCCTTCTCTAGTGTCTTTCCTATTGTACTACCTGTTTTTCTTCAGCACATAAATAAAACACTTTCTTTTTCCTCAGCATAAAAACAAGACACATACACGAACACACCACACCCCTCTTCTTCCCTTCCTTCCCCCCCATCAAGTTTCCTTCGCCTCCCATTCAGTGTAGGCAGGCTTCTAGTCCCATTATTCTGCTACTATGACTCTCTGTAACCTACTCATTACTGAATCCAACCTTAGAATTTTTGCAGCTCGGCACCTGTGGCTCAAGTGGCTAAGGCGCCAGCCACATACACCTAAGGTGGTGGGTTTGAATCCAACCCGGACCCGCCAAACAACAATGACGGCTGCAACCAAAAAATAGCCAGGTATTGTGGCGGGCGCCTGTGGTCCCAGCTACGTGGGAGGCTGGGGCAGGAGACTTGCTTGAGCCCAGGAGGTTGCTGTGAGCTGTGATGCCATGGCACTCTAGCCAGGGGGATAGCTTGAGGCTCTGTCTCAAAAAAAAAAAAAAAAAAGAATTTTCACCATCTGATTACTCACCAATCTAAGACATGCGCCTCTGATGAGCACTCAAAGCCATTCTAGAAACTGTCTTCTCTTAGTTACTTTTTCTGTAACACCTAACACAATGTTTGTCTCTAGTTCTCCAGTGGGCTCTCTTCAGTCACCTTGTTCCTTTTCTTTCTCCAGCCCCTTTTTCAATGGCAGCCTTCCAGAGTCCTATTTCAGGTCACGTAACCTCAACATGGATGACCCTCATCTACACAAACCAGCTTCAACAATCTATTACTTTACATTACATTCTCAAATCTCTCTCTCCACCTACATCCCTTGCCTACACTTGTGATTATAAAAAGGGATATGTACCTTCAAATGGCTGCCCCTAAACCATCTCACACTCAATAGGTTCAGAATTGGACTCATTATAAAAGTGAACTGACGACTTGCAATTTGAATTACGTGGCAGAAAATATTAATTCACTCTTTTGCTTAGTAGAGAAGTAAGCATGAAAACCAAGCAAGAACTCTGGAGGAAAGCATTAATTGCAAAATTACTTAATAAACCAAAGAACCTTAAAAGAACTTTTTCTTGGTGGGGGTGGGGGGATGGCACAACTGTGGCCAGGCAGGTAGACTGCCTTTTCTCTGTTCAGCTTCCCTGGCAGTCAGGCCCTCTGCTGTCTCTCAATCACTCTAAAAAAAAAAGAAGAAAAAGAAAGAAAAATAGAGGTTTTTCTCCTGAGAACATGGAATACACATACTTTTCCCTATTCTTCCCAGTAAGGAAAACTAAAATTCCTTGACATGATATGTAAACAAGCACAAGATGTCTCTGAAAACTGGAGAGATATAGCAGATGGGTTGCTGCTTTGGAACCCAAGGAATGGCACTATGATGCGTTCCCCAGGAAACACCAACAGACGCAGACAAAAAAGCCCCAATAAAAGCCTTTTCTCTCTAACCAAAGGACTAGGAATAGAGCAGCCCAGCAAGACACAAATTTTTCACAAAATAACTTCTCTACGCCAGCCAAATACCAAAGGAAAAAAAATTGTAGGCCACCACCTCCACCCACACCAGGAAAGGCTAGATAGAGTAGAGAGCCTAGAATTTCGCAATCAGCGGTAAAGAGGCACCCCAACACTCCCTGCTACAATCAGAGAAGGCCAGTAAGGAGCCATATTTTTGTCTTTATCAGCCAGTTACTGGGCCAGTAATGAATCTCCCTCTCCGAGCAATGTCAATGGAGATCACCCAGGGAACCTGCACTTCTATCCCCACTGGGCAGTAACAAGGAGTGCCTCCCTCAGGCTTCAATGAAGGTGAAGGAAGGAATCTAGAAACCTATCTTCTCTGCACATTAACAAGATAGCACCTCCCTTTCTCCTGCCAGTTAAAATAATTTGTATCAGCTCTAGGGCCTCAGAACA
This sequence comes from Galagoides demidoff, assembly GCA_963574575.1. Taxonomy (NCBI): domain Eukaryota; kingdom Metazoa; phylum Chordata; class Mammalia; order Primates; family Galagidae; genus Galagoides; species Galagoides demidoff. Next base: position 7,645 of record CAUYQV010149934.1, on the reverse strand, counting down.
AAATGCGAAAATGTGCAAAGTTCAACAGAAAAATCCAAGAATTTTTCAGACCTCAAATAGAATGACAAAAAGACAATCAATGGATGCCAACACTGAATTGACAAAGATGTCAGGATTATCTGACCAGGATACGAATGCAGTCTTGATAAAAAATGATTCAACAACTGCAAGCATACATGAAACAAATGAAAAATTAGCCTCACCAAAGAAAATCAAAGTCTTAGCAAAGAAACAAATGGGAACCTAAAACTGAAAAATATAATAACCAAAAGAAAGGAGCTCAGTGGATGGTCGGAACAACAAAATGGAGAGTATAGAAGGAAAAAATCAACAAACTGGACGGTAGAACAACAGAGGCTACCTAACCTGAAAAACAGAAAGAGAAATAAACTAAAAAAAAAAAAAAAAAAAAAAGAAAAAAGAAAAAAATAAACAGAGCCTCTCAAACCTACAGGACTACTACAAAAGAACCTTCATGTTAACAGAAGACCTCAATGAAAGGACAAAGAGAATAGGGCTTAAAAAAGGACATGAAGAGATAAGGCTGAAAATCTCCCAAATTGGACAAGACATAAACCTACATATTCAAGAAGCCAAGCCATAAAACACTGTTGTTTAAAATAAATAAATAAGTGAACTCCAAAGAGGAAAAACCCATGGAAATCCACACAAAGACACATCATAATTAAACTTCTGAAAAATAAAGTCAAAAAAATCTCAAAAGCAGCCAGAGAAAAAGAACACATTACCTATAGGGGAAAAACAGTAGATTTCACATCAGAAACCATCAGAAAAAGTGGCACAATATTTTTCAGGTAACAATCAAAAACAACTACAATATTCTCCCACCATCTGTGGTTTCACTTTCCACGATTTGTTACCCTTGGTCAACTGAGGTCCAAAAATATTAAATGGAAAATTTCAGAAATAAGTTGAGGCCCAGAATGGTTGCTCATGCCTGTAATCCTAGCACTCTGGGAGGCTAAGGCAGATAGATTGCCTGAGCTCAGGACTTCAAGACTTCAGCCTGAGCCCAAGTGAGAGCCCTTATCTACTAAAAATAGAAAAATTAACCAGGCCTCAAAGCAGGTGCCTGTAGTCCCAGCAATTCAGGAGGCTCAAGCAAGACAATCACTTGAGCCCAGGAGTTTGAGGCTGCTGTGAGATCTGACACCATAGCACTCTACCTAGGGCAGCTAAGTGAGACTCTGTCTCAAAAAAAAAAAAAAAAAGAAAAAAAGACTGAAACAAGTTGCAAATTGCACCCCATTCTGATGTGATGAAATCTCAAGCCACCTTGCATATTGCTACCCACCCATTAGTCATCAACATCATCTGTTCCTGACAGCCAACCATCAACATCTTTATAGCTCAAAGATCCAGCCTCATCCAAAGCTGGTGATTCTGATGAGTCAAAAGGTCAATAGTCCCAATGCCTACCTGACCAATATATCTCATCACTCATTTACTTCACCACAAGAAGACGAGTACAGTTAGATATTTTAAGTGAGACACTACACTCAGATAACTTCTGTTATTATATATTGTTATAGTTGTTCTACATTATTATTATTAATCTCTTACTGTACCTAAGTTATAAATTAAACTTTACCATAGGTATGTATGCATACAAAAAAGCAGTATATATAAGGTTTAGTACTACCGACAGTTTTAGGCATCCACTGGGGACACACCCCTGTGGATAAGGGAACATGACTATATTAACCCTGAATCCTACATCCAATAAGAAAAATATTATGCTGGGCACGGCTCACGTCTATAATCCTAGTTCTCTGGGAGGCCAAGGCAGGTGGATTGCCTGAGCCAGAGGGAGACCCCGTTTCTAAAAATAGCTGGGTGTTGTGGTGGGCACCCCTAGTCCCAGATACTCAGGAGGCCAGGGCAAGAGAATCACTTGAGCCCAAGAGTCTAACGTTGCTGTGAGCTATGACACCATAGCACTCTACCAAGGGTGACAAAGTGAGACTCTTTGTCTCAAAAAAAAATAAAAAATAAATAAAGACGGAACTTTGAGGCATCAGGTAGAAAAAAGAACACGGTAACAAAAATAGATAAATACAATAAGTTGTTCTTTTTCTTTTCCTTTTTTTTTTTTTTTTTGAGACAGAGTCTGACTTTGTTGCCCTCAGTCTACCCTCCTTGGCCTCCCAGTGTTAGGATTCCCCATAAGAGCCACCCCACCTGGCCCTCAACAGACCATTCTTCTCTTGAATTTCTTATAGGGTGTTTGAAAGTTCAAGCAAAAGCTGTAATATCTGATATTTAAATATAAAAAGAATATTTAAAAGTTATAAATAGGGAGTGGCGCCTGTGGCTCAAAGGAGTAGGGTGCTGGTTCCATATGCCAGAGGTGGCGGTTTCAAACCTAGCCCTGGCCAAAAACTGCAAAAAAAAAAAAATTATAAATAGGGAAAGGTAAAGGAACATGAAGGAAGGTAAGGCTTCCATACTTCACTCAGACAAGTAAAATAACATTAGACTGTGATAAATTATACATAATAATATAATACCTACAGTACCTAAAAACGAAGCTAAAAACCTATAAGGTAAGTAATATCACCGTTTCCGTTATATTGATGAGGAAATTAAGGCTCAGAGTTGCATAAGGATGTAGATCCTAGTACCTACACTTTGAGCATCCTTATTCAAAATGCTTGAGACCAGAAGTATTTCAGATTTCAGATTTTTTCAGATTTGGGGATATTTGCATATCCAAAAATGCAATATCTTAGGGAAGAGACCCAAGTCTAAACATGAGATTCATTTATGTTTCATAAATGGATTTGCTGGGTGTTCACTGAAAAAAAAAAATCACTGACATAAGACACATTGATTAACAGGAGAAAGGGGCATGCAAATTTATTTAACATTTATACACATTTATATATATACAACATTTATACACAGTCTTCAGAATGAAGACTCAGCCGCTCAATTTGATCCAGAAGTTTATAAAGAACAGGGACTTAAATTGCACCCAAACAGGTTTTAGTGGCAAGACAGGTTATGTGAGAAAAAAAAGGAAGAAACCTGGCCAGCAAAGTGGTCTTGTTATGCAAATTAAACATTACAGGTAGCAGCCCTCTGAGAGAAGAGATGGTAAATATTTTTTTTCAGTCCCTTACAAGTATTAGACTCAGTTAATCTTCTCCAGATGAAAAAAAGACCTGTACTAATGAAGATTCTCTGCAGATACAAAGTTCCCCATACAAAAGACAGCTTTGGGGCTCCTGCCTGTAATCCCAGCACTATTAGGAATTCTTGACACCAGGAATTCAAGACCAGCCAGGGCAACACAGGGAGACCCTCTCTAAAAAATTAAAAATAAAAATCAGCTGGGCATTAGTGTTGCATGCTTATACTCCTACATACTCAGGAGGCTGAGGTTGAAAGATCCCTTGAACCTAGGAATTTGAGTTTGCAATGAGCTATGATGACACCACTGTACTCCAACCCCAGCAACAGAACAAGAACCTGTCTCAAAAACAAAATTTAAAAAAAGAATAGCATTGTGGGTTTATACCATACATGGAATTAAAATTATGATAAGAACATAAAGTTCAGGAGTAGGAAATGGAAATAAGCCATAAAAATGGTTGCAGGAAACCATTCTTCTTATACTATATGGGAAGGAGCTATGTTCACACAGTGTTCTCCAGCCAAGACTACTGAGAGACACTCTGTCTCAAAAAATAAAATTTACCAGAGGCCACTGGTTTGGGCTGAGCTCCTATACTAGGCCAAACAGTCCAAGTTATTCATGCTGAATGATGCTCCTCCTACCAAGCAAAACTAAGTTATTTATCCAACCTAGGAATCAGGAGAATAAAAGATAATAGCCAAATCCCTGAACAGAGCAGTTTTTGCTGACACAATAAGAAAGTCCCCTCTGCTTTAAACATTCCAAGCAAAAGAAAAAGACAGTATGATTTTTATTCTGTTTGTGCTTTCTTCACTCCTTTTCTCCCTTGAAAGCCAATCTTCTCTGCTCAGCTCATCAGAACAGTCACTCTATTTTATAAAACAAGGCACTGCTTGATTCTACAATCAAAAATAAAAGCCAATTAGATCTTTAAACTAAATTTGCTGTAAATTTATCTTTTGATACCTCAAACTGAAATTCTTCATTTTCTTCAACAAAGACTTGTGATCATCAACTAAAATCAGATATTTTCATGTAATACTTATAGATAAGTCAGAATAGCATTTATACTCAATGAGTCTAAAAAGAAGAATTTTGTTTTTAATGTGAACTAAAATAAAGTAGCCCTTCTTCCCCCAGGGACTGACTGACTGGACCTCTTCTTAGAAATGGGATCCTCTGAAGCTGAGTTGCTAGCCATGAGAAGGGAGATCAGACATGCCTCATCATGTCCTCTCCCTTCTTAGATATGTCCTTTGTGACTCATTAACAGGCCTACGGCTATGCAAGACATACCTATGGGTCCTCAATATACACAACTAGCCACATGAATCTGGGCACGTGTCTCACAGTTTGTCTCTGATAGTCAGACCCTTATCTTAACCAAGCATTCCTTTCACTGACTCCTGAAGAATCATTAAACCCCCCTATATAACCTGGGCACAAGCATCCCTCTTTGAGATGTCCCCTCTTTTCCAGCCAACCCAATGTATGCCTTTCACATATTGATTTATGACTTGATCTGCAATTCGTATCTCTCTGAAATGTATAAAACCAAACTATAACCACCACAGCAAGACCACTTGCTCAAGACTTCTTGAGTATGGCTCCAGGTGATGGTCCCCAAATTTGGCTCAGAATAAACCTCTTTAAATTATTTTACAGAGTATGGCTTCTTTTCCATTAATACTGACATTCTGATTTCAATATAGTGGTTTCCTTTATAATTGCGCCTATCTTATTTTACACATTTAGAAACAGTTTTCTGGCTCGGCACCTGTGGCTCAAGTGGCTAAGGCGCCAGCCACATACACCTGAGCGGGCGGATTCAAATCCAGCCCAGGCCCGCCAAACAACAATGACAGCTGCAACCAAAAAATAGCCAGGTGTTGTGGCAGTCACCTGTAAGTCCCAGCTACTTGGGAGGCGGAGCCAGAAGAATCGCTAAAGCCCAGGAGTTGGAGGTTGCTGTGACTTGTGATGACATGGCACTCTACCCAGGGCGACATTTTGAGGCTCTGTCTCAAAAAAAAAAAAAAAAAAAGAAAAGAAAAGAAAAGAAAAGAAACAGTTTTCTAAGAAGTCCACAGGTCTTATCAAACTTCTCAAAGAGTCCTTTGCACAACAAAGGTTAAGAACTACTGCATGTAGAACATTTTCCAAATTCTGTCATTACAAAGTCTTAATGGGCCACAGCTTCTACTTGTCACTGGAATGAGAAGAACAGCTCTGCTTGAGAAGACACCAGAGAAAAAACTACCTATAAAATAAAATCATGCCAGAAGCAAAATAATTTTTTCAAGTTCTCAAAAATTAGTATTGTAAGAGCCCAGCCCTTAGATCACAGCGAGAATCCACTCACAATCAAAGGACCTCCAATTTGCACCATGAGTTAATTCCTAAGTAATTCTCAATTAAAGGAGATGCCATAATCCAAATCTCTACACTCAAGAAGAACAAGAGTTATTTATTCTACCTTCTCCAACCTTTGCCTCTTATCTACCTACCCACTTAATCTCAAACTTGCATTATAATCTTCAAACCTAAATATTCCCTAAGTCACTTTTTCAAGATTTGTTGGGGAAATTAGCAATATTTAAATGTATATACTTTTGCATTCTTAATGGAAAAAAACAGGACTCCTTTCTTTCCCATCTACTATCTGAAAAGCAGAAGCACCCAAATAAAGGCAAACAGCCACCAGTAGCATTTTTTTTTCTTTTTTTTAATTTTATTGTTGGGGATTCATTGAGGATACAAAGAACCAGGTTACACTGATTGTATTTGTTAAGTAAAATCCCTCCTATAATTGTGTCCCACCCCCAAAAGGTGTGTCACACACCAGTGACCACCTACCCCCCTCCCTCCTTACCTCTCTCTGCTCTCCTTTACCCCAGTAGCATTTTTTCTAATCCTAGTATCACCCACGTTTGGAAATAAGATTCCTTTCATTATCAAAACCAAAAGGGTGGTAGCACATTTATAAAATAATCCCACCCTTGGGCAGTGCCTGTGGCTCCAAGGAGTAGGGCACTAGCCCCATATACCGGAGGTGGCAGGTTCAAACCCGGCCCCAGCGAAAAACTGCAAAAAAATAAAAAAATAAAAAATAAAATAATCCCACCCCTCTGTCAAAAACGTGATCCTGGCCAGGTGCGGTGGCTGTAATCCCAGCACTTTAGGAGGCTGAAGTGGGCTGATCATCTGAGCTCATGAGTTCCAGACCAGCCAGAACTAGAGCAAGACCCTATCTCTAAAAATAGCCAGACACTGTGGCCAGCGCCTGTAGTCCCAGCTACTTAGGAGATTGAGGCAAGAGAATCACTTGAGCCCAAGAGTTAGAGGTTGCTGTGAGCTATGACACCAGGCACTCTACCAAAGGCGACAAAGTGAGACTCTTGTCTCAAAAAAAAAAAAAGTCAACTCCTGATGAAAATGTTCTCGGTCCAAATGTAATCAATTTTATAAATGAGTAAATTTTATGAGCAAAAAAAAGTCAATAGTATATAGAGCAAGGGTCCGGTACACAATACTCTAGATTTTTCTTTTAATTTTTACCCACTCCTCCCTTAAACCACATTATAATGAGCATTCATTTTGCACATCTACAAACAGTGTTAAGAATCTGGTGCTGGGAAAAGTTAAAGGCATTATTTCTTCATACAGAAAATTTAAGGCAAAATTAATCATCAGTTCCTGTTACCACCAAGATGAAATCAGATACTGTGCTCTGAAGAAATCTTCAGAAACCATGTACAGTAATTTTAAAAGCAAATCAAAACACACACACACACTTACACACACATAGTCACATAACAGTTTTACCCAAACACTCAAACAAGAACTTTTTACTATACTAAGAACTATACTCAAGTTATTTGAGTAGACAATGACCAAAAAAAAAAAAAAAAATAGTTTCCCACCCTGAAGGAAAACCCCTAAAGAACTCACTTGTGTCCTGTCTACCAAGTCATAAACCTTTGACACCAAATGAATGGCTATAAGTTTCCATTTGACTACATATTTAAGTCAATTCAGAATATATTCTCTGTTCTTTTTTTAATGAAGAAGTTGAATATTTATTATTTTGCTGCAAAGCTGTTGCTCACTGTATAAAAATAGCACTAGCAAATGCAGTGTATTACAAAATTAAGATAATATCACTGTAAACCAAGAAAAACTTCTCCACTCCCAGTTAATTCCAATGGAAAGATCATTAAGTATTTCAACTCAAATCCTGGTATGGATGTAAGCAAGTTATAATATTATATAAGGCTTAAGATAACAATGTTATCCTTTTATTACATAATTTTTATAACTAGTTTTTACCATGGATAATTTCATGAAATATGAATACTAGAGGCTAGTCTAAAAATCATATGTATTTTGAAAAAGATGCATATTTTGTTTATCTACAACCATTAGAAAGTTAAGGACTATTTTCTTTCACTAGCAGTGTTGAGAGTAGTTGCTATTTTAAGT
>CAUYQV010149933.1:0-35646 GCA_963574575.1 Galagoides demidoff | reverse complement strand
ATTTTTAAAATAGTCCATTTTCCAAAAGGAACATATTAGTTTGCAATCCCATCAGCAGTGTAGAAGTGTTCCCTTTTCTCCACAACCACACCAGCATCTGTGATTTTGGGATTTTGTGATATGGGCTAATCTTACTGGTGTTAGATAATATCTCAAAGTAGTTTTGATTTGCATTTCTCTGATGATAAAGGATGGTGAGCATTTTTTCATATATCTGTAGGCTATGCGCCTGTCTTCAAAGAAGTTTCTCTTCAAGTCCCTTGCCCACCCTAAGAAGGGATCACTTGTTCTCTTCTTGCTAATACGTTTGAGTTCTCTGTGGATTCTGGTTATTAAACCTTTGTCAGAGACATAACCAGCAAATATCTTCTCCCATTCTGAGGGCTGTCTACTTGTTTTACTTACTGTGTTCTTGGCTGTGCTTTTTAATTTGATGAGGTCCCAGTAGTGTATTTTTAATGTTGCTTCAATTGCCTGGGGGCGTCCTCTTCATAAAATTTTCACCCAGGCCGATTTCTTCAAGTGTTTTGGAAAGACATCTGGAGAACACTTAGAGAACTAAAAATAGACCTGTCATTTGATCCTATAATTCCTTTATTAGGTATATATCCAGAAGACCAAAAATCACACTACAACAAAGATATTTGTATCAGAATGTTTATTGCAGCCCAATTCATAATTGCTAGGTCATGGAAGAAGCCCAAGTGCCCATCGATCCCTGACGGGATCACTAAACTAAGGTCTCTGTACACCATGGAATACTATGCAGCCATTAAGAAAGATGGAGAATTTATCTCCTTCATGTTTACATGGATGGAGCTGGAAAATATTCTTCTTAGCAAAGTATCCCAAGAAGGAAAGAAAAAGTATCCGATGTACTCAGCCCTACTATGAAACTAATTTATAGCTTTCCTAGGAAAGCTAGAACCTAATTTTAGCCCAGAATATGGGGAGAGGGGAGAAGAAGGGAAGGGGAGGAGAGAGGGTGGGTGGAGGGAGGGTGATTGGTGGGATCATGCCTATAAGGGTTTGATCCATTGGTTCATCCTATAAGGGTACATGTGAATCTCTCTACATGTAAAATATAAATTTTCTAATATAATAGCTGAGAAAAAGACATGAAGGTTATGTTAATTAGTTGGATAAATGTATTTCAAATTGTATATAGAAACAGTACACTGTACCCCATGATAGTATTAATGTATACTGCTATGATTTAATAAAAAAATTAAAAATAAAATAGTCCATTTTAAAATGATTGACTTAAAAATATTATTTTCTTTCTTCTACTTTAGGTTTACTATTTGTTCTAGGTTTGTGAGGTTGAATTTAAGATAATTAAATTTAAGCCATTTTCTTTTCTAATAAAATATCCAAAGCTATGTACACGTTTCTAAGGACTTTTTAAAGCAACATTCTGCAAGTTTTGGCATGCAGGATTTTTATTATTATGTAATTTAAAATATTTTCTAACCTTTCTTTTAATTTCTTTCTTTATCCTTAGGTTATTTAGAGAAACAGTATGTGATTCTCAAGTATTTGAGGCATCTTCTGATACCTTTTATTATTGATATTTAATTTAACTCCATTATGAGCAGAGAAAGTATACTCTGTATTATGTCCATTATTTTACATTTATTGAGGCTTATTTTGTGGCCCAGAGTATGTTTTGTTAATGATCCTAAAATACTTTAAAATAATGCAAATTCTATTTTTGTTGGTTGTGATGGTCTCTAAATGTTAATTAAGTCAGGTTGATTGATAGTGTTATTTAGTTTTTCTTTATCTTTGTTGATTTTTTTGTCTATATGTTCTATACATTCATAAAAGAGGCATAGATTTATCTATCCCTTCTTTTAGTTCTGTCCATTTTTGCCTCATGTGTTTTTAATGAATATGTTAAATCATACATATTTAAGATTATTGTTTCCTTGATGCAGTGATTCTTTACCATTATTAATTATCCACTATTTAATCTCTGATAACACTCCTAACCTTTCTGTTTACTTTATCTTATATTAACATAGCCATTCTGGTATTCTTATGATTACTGTTAGTGTTATTTATATATTTTTTAATCTTGTTATTTTTGCTATATCTGTGTCCTTACATTATGGTGTGTCTCGTGTAAACAACATATAATTTGGTGTTCATTTCTTATGCATTCTTCAAATCTTTGTCTTTTGATTAGGGTGTTTGGTCCATTTGTCTTTTCATATAGTTGGATATAAGACTATCACTTTTCTATTCATTGTTCTTTTCTCTTTCTCAAATTAAGGTTTTTAACATATTAGGGTTATAAACATTGGGGCATGACTTTTTACAATCTAGTTTCAAATAATATTATACTACTTCACTTATAATACAAAAACATTACAACATTGCACCTTTATTTTCCTTCTTCCATTCTTTATGTTATTATTGTTATACATATTTACTTCCACTTGCTGTAAATTCCATAATGTACTGTTATTAGTTTTGCTTTAATCAGTTAATTATTCTTTTAAAGAAATTAGGAAATAAGAAAATAATAATTTTCTTATTGAAAATCAGTAATTACTGATGGCTGATGTTCTTCATTCCTCCATGTAGATCCAAGTTTCTATTCATCTGTTATCATTTTCTTTCATCTTAAATAACTTTAAAAAAAAAAACATTTGTTATAGTGAAGGTCTGATGGGAACACATTTTCTCAGCCTTTGTTTCTTTGGAAAATATCTCTATTTTTTCTTATATTTTAAAAGAGATGTTGACTGGATATAGAATTCTAGATTGATGGGTTCCCCACCTCCCTGCACCTTAAATATGCCATTAACTTGTTTTCTATTTTGTATTTTTTTTCTGCTGGATAGTTCAGTACTGATTCTTATTATTATTTCCTGTATGTAGTATAAAATTCTTTGTCTGCTTTTAACATTTTTCTCTTTACTTCCCACTTTCTGCTTTTGGATTATAACGTTCTTTGTTGTGGATTTCTCTGTTTATCCTACTTGGGATTTGTTGAACTGCTTGAATAAGCCCAAAGGGAATAGATTTTTCACCAAATATTAAAACAGTTCAACCATTATTATTTCTAATACATTTTCTGTCTCCCACCTTTCATTTCCTATTTCCTCCCCCCACATTGGCACTCTAATTATATATCCTTTAGGCCACTTGATATTGTTTTACATATTATTGAGGTTGTGTTCATTTTTCAGAATATTTTTCTTTGTGTAATTCTGTTGAATAGTTTGTATAGCCCTGTCTCCAATTGTCTATTTGTTGTGAAACACTTCTAGTGAAGTTTTTCATCTTAAATATGCTTTTTATTAGAATTTCGATTTAGTTGTTTTATATTTTCTATTAATGTCCCTTATTTGTTCCATTATTATCAATATGCTTCCTTTGCTCATGTTTATATTAGCTCTTATAATATTCTTGTCTGCTCATCCCATCTCTGTCATTTCTAGGTCTAATTATATTAGCTATTTTTTTTCTCCTGATTATGGGTCATATTTTCCTGCTACTTTGCATGGCTAGTGAGTTTAGTTGTGCACTGATTCTACATTATTATAGCTGCTATATTTTTGAATGTCTGGACTATGTTGTGTGAGTTAACAGAGTATTAATATTTATCCTCAAAGGATAAACAATAATGAACAAGTGAGCATTAACTTGATTCTTTTTGAGCCTAGTTTTGAAGCATTGTTAGGATGAGTCAAGAGTAGCCTTTATTTCAGGACTGGATTAGCCTTATTTCTAAGGCATGGTGAACTCTCTCTTGAGAGCTATTGGTTTTTAACTACTTCTTAGTCCTGGATGAGTTCTCGTAATTGTTCAGTTTGCAGGGCTTAGGAATTCTTTCTCAGGTAGTTGTTCTTTGCTTGACCTTTTGGAATCTCACCCAGTGCATACACATTTTACCATGTAAGCAAGAACTCATGAGGATCCTTCTACTGATATCTATAGTCCGTTCTTTTCACAGCTTTCTTCAATGTCATATTCTGTTCCACAAAATTTTGACACTTCAGTAGTCCTGAATTTAGATGGTTATCCTTGGAGCTCAGAAGAACTGCTGTGTTTTATTGGGCTGAACCTTCCTTCATTTCCTATAAAATGAAAAGGACCTCTAGGCAGAAAGCTGGAGAGATAACCAGGCTCATTTTGTTATTTTTGCCTTCTTTCAAGCATCACAGCTTTGTTTAATGTTAAATATCTTGAAACAATTGTTTCTTAAATTTTGTTTAGATTAAGAGCTAGTCTCCTACAGTTATTTGATCATGAAGAGAAGCTTAAGTATTTTACTAATGTTTTAAAAAAGAACTTGGAGTCCTTTGTTCTCAGTATTCATAACAGCTTCGTCATTAATTGGTGGAACTCATATATGTTGTTCAGTGGCAAATTACAATCTTCTAGATCGTATTTCAGTTTATTTAATAAATTCACAGATAGTTTTTTTCAGTTGCCAAATTCTATAGATCACTTATAGCAGATTACATTAGAATATGTACACAGAATAATCCCCAAATGACAAGAATTTCCCACATCTACTGGAGACCTACAATAGCAGAGTAATTTGACTTAATTTTGTACAAAGTTCCATATTATTTCAATTAATTCTTTGTGAAACATTTTGGATCAATTAGCACTTTGTTTTTTTATTTATATTCTTCTAAGTGGTCAGGAATAATAAATAATATTTAGCAATTAGCCTGCTAATTCCAAGCTATTTTTATTATTTGAAGAATGCTATTTTTTAGCGTGAGCTATGTAAGAGAAAATATCTTTTACATAAAAAATGTAATAACAGCAACCATTCTTTTTTTTGTTTTTTAATTTTTTTGCTGTTTTTGGTCACAGCTGAGTTTGAACCCACCACCTTCAGCATATGGTAACAGCAATCATTCTTATGGCACCTTAAAATGATGTTTTTTCCTATCTGTTCTTTAAGATGTTTGTTCTGTGCATTTTTATTTTATTTAAATGTAACCCCAGTAAACAGATGATTGTTGTACTCTGTGGAATATTTATGACTTTTGAGAGATTTTAATATATTTGTCCAGTCTGAAAATCCATGTAATGCAAGTAATATTTGTCTTGCTAAAAGCAGTTCACCAACAAAGTGAATGAAACATTGACAAAACAATAACAAAACCTTTGTTTTATAATAGGCTAGCCAAGATCTCATAACAATTTCAAAATTAAACTTTTTTTTTTTTTTTTTGAGACAGAGTCTCACTATGTTGCCGTTTGTAGAGTGCTATGGCATCACAGGTCACAGAAACCTCCAACTCTTAGGCTTAAGCAATTCTCTTGTGTCAACCTCCCAAGTAGCTGAGATTACAGGCACCTGCCACATGCCCAGCTATTTTTGTTGTTGTTGTTGGAGTTGTCATCATTGTTGTGTAGCTGGCCTGGGTTGGGTTTGAACCTGCCATCCTCAGTGTATGTGGCTGGCACTGTAACCGCTATGCTATGGGCACTGAGCCTGAAAATTTAACTTTTATTACTAAAATATCTGTCTGAGAAAAGTACTTTTAAAATTCACTGTCTAGTCTGACTGATTCTCTGTAAAAATTGTTGGGAACATGATTTTAGAAACCAAACTATCTTTTACTAAAGAATTGCTGAGTGAAATTTTTCTTTCTTTTTTTTGTGTATGTATGTGTAATATCAAGGAATCCTAGCTTATTCAATATGTTATGATCTTTTTAAAGTACCATTATTATTAAATTCTAAAATTGTGCCTGGGTTAGTCTCTGGTTGTCCCGGCAGGTTGGCTTCTGGTGTGTGTGTGTGTTTAACATATCCCTGTCATTCTTTCAGGACTTTCTAACTTTCCCAGAAAATAATCCAGGAAAATCTTGTATTTTCTCTGCTGTAGCCCTGGAATGAGCCTTTTATCCAAGAAGTCCTGTTTCTTTTTCTTTTTCCTTTCCTTTTTTTTTTTTTTTCTGGGAAATGGTGTTTAGAAACCACAATGTGTGTGTAAGGTGTGTTCACAGGCACAGGTGTAAGTAACAGCAAAGTGAGAGAATTAGGTGTGTTTGCATATACATCAATACACGTATTTGTATTTATTTCTGTATTTCTATATTGATGTGTGGAAAGCTTTGTGTTTACATCAATACTTCCAATTCCAATTCAATACTAGTGTTAGTGAGATAGTGATGAGTATAGCTGCCTTCCAATTCAATACCACAGAGATTATTTTCAATTTTTTTCTTCTTTCCTATTTGTAACTATTTGCAATATATTTACTTATCAGTCTTCTATCATCAGCACTGTTCCCATCCACTCTTGTTTCCTTCCACAAAGACAGTTTCCTCACCAAGCTTGGGCTTTGTTATGTTGCTGTCACCATAAATTGCATGTCCAGTGGAAATGCTTTTCTTCCTTGTTCTGGGGCTTGCACATCCCATATCATGCTACCCTCCCCACCCACCATGGGTTCCACTGGCCTGTGCCCAAGATGCTGGTGTCAGTGCCCTCCCATTACTAGGACACTTTCATCATCTTATTCTGGTTCCAATGATCTGTGCTGGGCTGACATCACTCTCCTGTGCTGACCCCTTCTCATCCTGCTTGAAGAATATTTTTTTGTTGTGTAACTTCTACAGGTCTTTTTTCTTTTAGTTCAATGGTTCTCAACCTTCCTAATGCCACAGCCCTTTAGTACAGTTCCTGTGGGTCACAACCCTCAGTTGAGAACCACTGTTTTACCACATTTGAATTTTACTGTGATCTGGAATTTTGAAAATATTTCAAAATTTACTTGATATTAAGGCATGAGCAAGAGCAATTCAAATGCATTTTAAAATTACTGCTATGTTATGCTTAGTTGTATAATTGCACAATCAAATTACTATTACATCACACATTTGACTGATTGAGGAATATATGTAGGAGCTTGTCACTGGAACGCTTGGTTCTTTAGCCTGTCTCACTGCATCAGAGGGAAGTTTCATGACATTTTATTCAGAGCTAACAGAGTTTATTTAGATTAGGTGCATCAAACTGCTAAGATGTGATCTGGTATTCTGGAATGCATATGAGTTCACATGGTGAATTGATAGTGTGCACAAGATTTTCCTAATTCTGTTTTACATTATTTACATAAAAACAGTTCCCTGGTGTGTTTAAAACCATATATGCTATATTATTTAGTATATATGATAGTAGAATTCTTTCATTTTTGACTTGGTATTGATAAGAACTGAATCCTTAGTTTATAAGTCCATATAGAGTAGCTTCCAGCTCTCTATATTTTGTTTCATTTTGTTTTGTTCTTTGGGAGGGTGGGTTTATTTTTGATTAATATGAGGGTATAAATAATCAGGTTACTTGTTTGTGTTTGCTGGGTAAGGTCTAAATTGTAATTGAGCCCCTCACTTGGGGGATATGCTATATACCCTTACATTGTATCCATTAGGTAAGAATTTACCAATCTCTCCCCACCCTCTCTTCCTCCTCCTTTTTCCCCTTCCCCTCCTCCACTCCCCCTCCCCAGCTCTCTGTGTTTTAGACCTTTGTTTTTTCCATACACTTCAGGTACTGGTTTCTGTAGGCCATATTCATATGTACCATGGTGAATCTTTGGCCACAAACCTTTTTGAGTAGATGCTAGCAGAATTCCTGGAATTCATTCTTTGGTTGAGATAGGTAGCAGTAATTCCACTATATGCTCAGGGATGATGAAGCATAAAGAATATTCAGCTAAATACAAAGTGAATATAGTCTTAATTCATCCTTCCCTTATCTGGATCTCCAAAATGCCTGTGGATTGTCTAATGCCATCTGATACAAATAGAAGTGGGCCCAGGAAAAACTGTTAATTTAACTGATTATGGTTAAAATATATTCCTTTTACAAATTTTACTAATGTTTATGACAATGTGAAAACAATGCCAGGGCCCCTCTGGGGCTTTGGAAGCAGAATGTGCAAGTGACAGGCCCTGAAGCATGAGCCCATTAGCTTCATTGTTCATCTTCCTGGGTAGTGGCTACCGGGGTGGGGGGGTGGGTGTCTCTGTCACTGCACACATTGTTGGAACTTTGGAGTGCCTTTGACCCTCATCTTATATCTCTGCTTCTGACATTTAGTGATACCCTGAGAAAACTGTAAAGAAATAGTAAAATCTAAAAAGGCTTGATTTTAGGTCAGAGCAAAAGAGGAGTTTAAGCAGTGATTCCATGAGGATTATGAATCTCTCCAATAATTGAAATTGAAATTAAATTCAACTTACACTTAATTGGAAACTTATTACATGTAAAGCATTACATAGATGATGTGGAAAAACAGAAGTTAGGCAAATTATATGGATTATCTAATTTTACCTGGATGGCTTTATAAAATGGTTAATTAAATCTGGTTTAGGTGATCCAATAAGCAATTGCAGATTAATATGAGGGTACAAATGTTTAGGTTACATTGTTTTCATTTCTAAGGTAAAGTTCAAATTGTAGTTGAGACCTTCATCCAGGAGGCGTGCTGAGCACCCCAACATTGTGCACATTAGGTGAAGATCCCACCAATTGCCTTCCCTTCTTTTCCCTCCCCCTCGTTAGACTATACTCATGTTTTTCTTTAGTGTGGACATGCAGTTGTTTGTATATTGGCTTCATTTCAGTACTGAGTACATTGGATAGCTTTTTCCATTTTTGAGATACTTTACTGTGAAGAATGTGTTTGAACTCCATCAAAGAAAAATTATTTTGCAAAATCAGGAAGTGTAACCTTGAATTTGTAAGCTTCAGTCTACTGGCTGTCTATTGTCTTGATGTGAATACTAACCAAAGTGTAATGAGCTGGCATTTTAAGACTAAAATAATCTTGGATTCCAACAACTAACATGTAATAAAAACTGTCATTGTTGGTTTGTGGAGTAGACTATCTAGGTCATCAAGAGATGGGTTATCAAAAAGCAGATCTTTGTCATTTAACTTTGAAATGCTTTTCACTCATCTTTCCCTTTTCTTTCCTTTCTGTTCGTATATTAGAAATAGACTTCAATGTTAAAGAGTTAAAAGAAAATTGTCATAAAAGTCAACGAAAATAGGTTCTGCTAAGAGTGACTTCATCTTTATAGAGAAGGGCTATTATCTTTACTTTAAGCTTTCTTACTACCCAAATCTAGAACCCTTGGGGTTAGCTCCATAGTTGATACTGTTTTTGTGTTCAGCACTGCCCAGATGTTGATTTGGGTCCATTTAAAGATTAGCCAGAGCCAGACCATGCATCTGCTTTCATTGTCCTTTCTTGGGATTCTAAAATCTAACATTTTCCACAGACACATGCAAATAAGTCAGAATAGAGAAGAGATGTGCAGGGGAGGCAAGATGCTGAAAGTCCTCCCTGAGGGCCCAGAGAATGTTGAAGAGAAAGCTACTGAAAATCTGAGAAGTCTGTGAAAAGAAATAGCATAGAGTGACAGAGTGTCAGGCCAGCTTGTCTGTAGAGAGGCCACCTTATCAGTTCCCAGTCCCCTCAGCCCATCTCACCCTTTCCTAGAACTTAGTGACAATGCATTAATAATATATGGAGAGAAGTACTATATCAGTACTAGTCTTCTGAGATATAAGAAATACTTTTTCTTTATGACACCATTTCTTTTAATTCAGATTTCCCTGAGACCATATGTCTTAGACATTTAAAGCCCTGAGAGTTTACAAATAATAGACATCCACATTTCATTCTGAATGGGCTATCTGCATAGCTGGAATTACAGGCTTTCTTTTCCCCAGAAAACTACTTTGGAGTGGCAAAGAGACAGATTCAAAAATGTAAGCTGAACAGGCATTCTTTCTGTGCAGGGCTGGGACTTCCTATGCTCTATAAAGATGAAGAGCACAGAAAATGGTAATTATACCATCAGCCCCTAATGCTTTATTCTTTACAGAACACACATTCCCATTTTCTATGACCTTTCGTAGGGTTATAGACTGTGTGGGCTGAACCATCAGAAGAAGAGTTTAGCACTCCAGTGTACTATGGGACACTCTTTACTGCCTTCTGGTGGACAGAGTGAAGGAAATATGTTCTCCAAGGACTAGTTCCAAAGAAACAGTGAATAATTAGGTGTTAAATATTTCTTCCAGAGTAGAGAAAAAAGGCAGAGTAATATTCAGTGAATGTAGAACTATAAAGTAGGGGACATTTTGAACTTTCCTTATTAAATGCCCTGTCTCTCTTTTGTATAACATGTATTGTTGGGTCCATGTGCTTCGTTCTTAGGCTCATTTTGTCTTACCTTTCCTATCTATCCAAAGGTCCTCATACTTTTTAAAATTAAATCATAACTATACATTAATGCATTTATGGGGTACAATTTACTGATTTGATATACAATGTAGAATGCTTACATCAAACTGGTTAACATAACCATCACCTCACTTACTTATTTGTTGTGGTAAGACATTTATATTCTACTCTTAATAGTTTTGAAATGTACCATTGCATTGTGCCCATTAGATGAGGTCCCACCAAATATCCTCCCTCCTCTCCTCCCCTCTCTCTCTTCTTCCCTCCTTCTGTTTGGACTGTAGTTGTGTTTTATTATTCATATGAATATGTAAGTGATTATATATTGGTTTCATAATAGTATTGAGTACAGTGGATACTTTTTCTTCCATTCTTGACATACATTAGTAAGAAGAATATGTTCCAGCTTCATCCAGGTAAACATAAAAGATGTAAAGTCTCCATCTTTTTTATGACTGCATAGTAGTCCATGGTATACATATGCCACAATTTGTGAATTCAGTCATGGGTTGTTGGGCACTCCAGCTGCTTCCATGACTTGGCAATTATGAATTGGGCTGCAATACACATTCTGGTTCAAATGTCTTTGTTGTAAATAATTTTTGATCATCTGGGTATATACCCAGTAGAGGAATTGCAGGATTGAAAAGTAGGTCTACTTTTAGTTCCCTGAGCATTCTCCAAAGTTCTTTCCAAAAAGGACTTTAGGCTATACTATAAATTTATAGTGCTCAAAACAGCATGGTATTGGCACAAAAATAGAGAGGTAGATATATAGAACAGAATGGAGACCCAAGAGATGAACCCAGTCACTTATAGTCATTTGATCTTTGATAAGCCTATCAAAAGCATTCATTGGGGGAAAGATTCTCTATTTAACAAATGGTGCTGGATGAACTGGCTGGCAACCTGTAGAAGACTGAAACTGGATCCTCACCTTTCACCATTAACAAAAATTGATTCTAACTGGATAAAAGATTTAAACTTAACACATGAAACTATAAAAATACTAGAAGAGAGTGAAGTTTTCCCTTCACTTGCTTGAAGAAATTGGCCTGGGAGAATATTTTATGAGGAGGACCCCATGGCAATTGAAGCAACACCAAAGATATATTACTGGTATCTGATCAAACTAAAAAGCTTCTGCACAGCCAAGAGCACAGTAAATAAAGCAAACAGACAGCCTGCAGAATGGGAGAAAATATTTGCAGGTCATGTTTCTGACAAAGGTCTTATAACTAGAATCTACAGAGAACTCAAACTAATCAATAAGAAAAGAACAAATAACCCCATTTCTTTGTGGGCAAGAAACTTGAACAGAAGCTTCTCTGAAGAAGACAGCCACATGGTCTATAAACACGTGAAAAAATGCTCATCATCTTTAATCATTAGAGAAATACAAATGAAAACCACTTGAGATATATCTAACTCCAGTAAGATTAACCTATATAACAAAATCTCAAAACTACTGATGTTCGTGTGGATGTGGAGAGAAGGGAACACTTCTACACTGCTGGTGGGAATGCAAGTTAATAGGTCCTCAAACTTTTTCTTTTTAAAGAAGGGTTGCCCTCTCAGCTAACTCTGTTGGAGGCAGAGCCTCTACCTCATTACACACCCCTCAGCTGTCTTGCTCCTGGTAGCATCTCCTCCCAGCCCTGCATTCTCCTTCCTGCTATCTTAAGGCTCATTCATATTCTGGACAGTGGTTAGCTAGGAATGGATGCATGTAACACATTCATGTCTTCCAATGAATGTATGCTTCCAATGCATATGTGTTGTTGCTTGAAAATTCAACCTCCTCCAACCAACTAATATAATTAGCAGTCATTTTTGGAGTCTGGATTACTATTAGTTGCCCAGTCCTCAACATCTCTTTGCTTCCAGACCTCTATTTTCCCTGCTTTTACTAGCATCCTGTGGTTATTAATGGGAAGGCAATTTTCATTAAAAATCAGGCCTCAAGTTTTATGGGAAAAGTCTTGGAATACAGCTAATAAATTTGGACGTCTCTTTCTTTTTATTACTTCTACCACCTTTCATTATTGGCTCTGAGAGCACATTGTCTTTACCTGATAAAAGTAGTTAGCTTGGGGCAGAGCCTGTGGCTCAAAGGAGTGGGGCACCGGCCCCATATACTGGAGGTGGTGGGTTCAATCTCAGCCCTGGCCCAAAATTGCAAAAAACAAAAAAACAAACAAAAAAAGTAGTTGGCTTGAAGTGTATGCTGCTACGCTCAAGTTGTGGGTTCATTTCTCACTTAGGTGAGGAAACAAAATTTATGTTTATCCACGAGCATGCAAATACAACCCACAAAAACCATATTGGCCATGAATGATGGAGTGACACAGGGACCATTTCAACTCAGAGTGTTGGTGGGCTCACCATGAGGTTAGCACATGG
The DNA here is from genome assembly GCA_963574575.1 of Galagoides demidoff. Lineage (NCBI taxonomy): Eukaryota > Metazoa > Chordata > Mammalia > Primates > Galagidae > Galagoides > Galagoides demidoff. The sequence goes on along the minus strand of CAUYQV010149933.1, from coordinate 23,000 downwards.
TACCTGGCTTTGAGATAGAAAATTAAAGCTTATCTTCTCTCTTTTTCTGTTACCTTCATTTCTAAATTTCCTAAATCTAATCCCGTCCTGAACCCCAATCCCAGCAACAAAAGGAGCTCTGAGTGACTTAGTGTTTTCTGCAGAATTTCTGTTGAAAGCCACTTTGACAACTGTATGGGGGAGAGAAAAAGGCAAGTTTTGAATTTATGATTATTGTCTTGTGTATGGGAAAGTGGGAGGTAGGTTGTTGGGAAAACTTGGTTAGGATAATTCAGCTTAGGGTGATTCGGGATGTTTCATTGGGGGGAGGGACCCCACAGACAACACAGTATGTTCAAACAAACTACGTTCAATGGTGAAGTTCTGGTTATCATCCTACCTTGACTATTTTGGGTTTTGATGCTTGGATTGCCTCTAAAAGGTAGAATGGTGAAGAAGAAAATAAACTGCCTGAAGACAAAGGGCTTTGGAATTTTGGTGGTAGAAATGCTTGAATGGGAGTAACGAAGATGATGCGAGCACCTTGAACTGTGAAGTACCAGGGAGAGGAACATTCCTTCCCTACTCCTACATGTGCTCTATTTTAGCCATTAGGGACTGTGAATCATTTTTGGCAAAGGAATGTATTGTGATGGGTCATCCAGACACTATAACTTCTTCCAGCATTTAGTAGAAATTGTCAGGGAAGCAATGCCAATGCACAACAGAGATGAAAAAGATAATAATCAACTTGAAGTTCAAAGTACCCCTTGTATTAACACATGATCTGTCATACATTCTCTGCTACCTTTACCTGTGTTTTTGCACAATGAGGCAAATCGCCACTGAGGTGACTCAAGTATTAATAATGAAGAATGTTAGTTTTCCAGGTCCTTTTCCAAGCAGTGTCTGTAATGTGGTCCTAAAGTGAGAACAGCAACACCTCCCTCCCTGACATCCAGACATTGCCTTTATAGCTAGAGTACTTGGACCTTCAAATAGTGGGTCAAGGCAGCTCTTTTGGATCTGGTTAGATGGTGCTCTGTTCATAAGTAAATCCTGATGATGATGTCTTCTATTGTGGAGGAAAAAATCCCCAAGAAAATGAATTAGAACTCAATAGGTATTCATGGACAGTTTCTTGAGCCAAGGAAGACTGACAATATGAAAACCAAAAAACTTGTGTAGCCAGCCAGACCTTGTGACTTCCTCTTCACAATTCTAAGAATAATTTTTTCCCTCACTTGTACTGAGGCGTAACTAAGATGGTCTCCAGTAATCTTTGCCTACTAATATGTATGCCTTATACAATCCCCTCCCCCACTGTGGGCTGGACTTAATTATTCAGTTATTCACCTGACAAAAATGATGGGATGCCATATATGAGATTAGGTTACCCAAAGATTTTGACTTCTCTCTTGCTTACTTTATCTTGCTGTCTTGCTTTCCCACTGTGGTGGAAGCTGGATATCAAGTTGTAAGCTACCTCATGGAGACACTGTATGACAAGGAACTGAGGGAACAAGGAACCAACAGTGAACATGAATCTGAGTCCTTCAGTTGACCAGACTGTGAGGAACCCATGAATAAGCCTGAAAGCAGATCATCCCCCAGTCAGTTCTTCAGATGAGACCTCTGGCTAACCTTGTTGGCAGCCTTGTGAGCAACCTAGAGCCAGAAGACCCAACTATGCTGTGCCTGGGCTCCTGATCCACAAAACCAAGAAGCAGCTAAGTTTGTCACATCAACAATAAAGAATGAACACAACCATAAATGTATATTTCAATGGATTTTTATAACACCCCCAAAATAGAACATGACTAGTATCCAAGATCCCTCTTGTGCCCTTTTTAGTCACTATCCCTCTTCCTAGGGCTAGTGACTTACTGTCGTGACTTCTAGCCCCATAGACTAGTTTTGCCTATTTTTGAACTCTAAATGATTAGAATCATGGCAGGTACCTTTTGGTATCTAGCTTCTTTCTCTCAATGTTGGGTGGTAGCTTTTTTGTATTATTTTACATCATATTGTATTTTATGGAGATATTTATTTTATTGCATATTTAATTCTTTTTTTTACTGGCAACATATTTTATTCTTTTTTGAGAGTTTTCTCTTTCTTTTTTTAAATTAAATGATAACTATGTACATTAATGCAATTCTGGGGTACAGTGTGGTGTTTTCATATACAATTTGAAATATTTTCATCAAACTGGTTAATATAGCCTTCATGTCATTTTCTTATTGTGTTAAGACAATCATATTCTACTCTTAGAAAGATTCACTTGTACCTTAGAACCATAGAAGGGATCCCTCCAATCACCCTCCCTCCATCCGTTCCCCCCTCCTTTTTCCCTCCCATATTTTTAATTCTTATTGCTGTATATTATTCAATTGTGTGAATATGCCACAGTTTATCTGTCCATTCCACTGCAGCATCTTTCCATTGGTCATATACCTATGAGTGGAATTACTGGGTCATAGCATTTGTTCAGATTTAATAAGTAATGCTGAATAGTTTTCTAAAGGCATTGCACCAATTTAAACTTCACCAGCAGTATCCAAGACCACCTTTCATCTCATTATTTTAGCAGGATTCTTTGCTGCCTGTCAATTTAGCACAGGCCCAAGTATGCAAAGGTAATCTTTCAGATATCTAATTATGATGTATTAATTTTTTAAAATCAAGATACAGTCAGTACTTCGTTATGTTTTATAATTTTATGTGTATTGAGCACTGAGGGAACAAAGCACTAAGTGCTGGTTAGCATGCAGAGATGCTGTGGTTATCCTTAAATTAGACTTCTAGGAAATAACCAGGATTAAAGAAAAGAAGTGGTCAAAATAGAATGCTTTTATATAACATTTCCATTATTTAGGTTATTCAGGTGAGCTCAGGCTTTCTTTTTAAGTTTAAATTTCCCAGATAATGGCCTTTCATTTTCTGGATAAACCTTGCTAGTGAAGATACCAATGAAGCTTATTGTTTTTCATTATAGAGAGAGATTTTATTATATTATGCCTATTTTTCAATTTTATGTCAGTAAGAATATTTTGTTGATCTATATGAGTGTTTAGTATTGTACACTCAATAAAGCTAATTGGGATATTATTGAAGATACCCAGCATTTCTTTTTAATGATCAGCATAAAAGGCAGATTTCTTTATGGGAGCCATAATTTTTGAAATCATAGTTATAGGCAAGACAAAAGAATAGTACTCATGAGCTTGGCCTTGTGTTTATAACAAAAATATAATGTATAAAGAAGCAAGTTTGGCAGTAGCAGGCCAACACCACAGGCACTTCAGCTTCAATGGGTTTGATTTGGGTAGAGGAATGCTTGGTGGGGTGTGATGTGCAAATTTGAAATACGGGTAATGTTAGCCATAAGTGGTTAGCACAAGAAACAATAAAGAAAAAGAGAGTGATAAGATATCATTAAGAGTAAAAGAATAAAAATGGCATCATAGTAGGAAAACACTAAAAATCTCCATTAAATGCTATGGTTCATAAAATTAATACAAGGGGCTTCCTCTACTAAGTTTAAGAATCTTTGTTCTGAGGGAAAAGGTATAGAATGGCAAACCAGTGCTCATCCCCTTTCTGAGAACAGTACTGATGAACTTTGTGGAAGGGAGGGATATACTCCCAGTGCATTTTGTCAGGGACCTCAGGGAAACCACCTGGACATAGGCCTTCTGTGTAAAACATGAGGTCCATGCCAGTTGTGGCAGAAAGCCCCTTGAAGATAAAGGCTGGGCAGGAGGATGGCTGACCCATTGTGACCACCCCTGAGGGCTGAGGACACATTATTAGAAGACAAGACTGTTCTTGGGTCACTGGCATCAAAATGTGCCAAAGCTTGACTGACTGCCTGTGTCCATGGCTAGTTTCTTACTTATCTTTACTCAGAAATTCCTGGTTTTAGGCCATTCTTGGGTTTACTTATTCTAGTGGCTGCAAATTGTAGGGTTAGGTACAGCTAACATGAAAATGAATTACTTTGTTCTATTTTTTTCATGCAATAGAACTAAATCAGTGTACAGCTATGTATAAATCAGGACATTTTCAAATGTCCAAAGGGAGTTCATAACTCAACTGGTCATTTCTGATTATTTCAGTTTGTAGCGGGGGTAGGGAGAACAGGTTTGTAGGATGGTTGAGTATCTGACTATCTCTTTGAGCTTCACAGTGGGAAGGCCCCATTTCCTAAGTTTCTGTGAAAGAGCAATGTCACCCTTTATCACTGTGCCCTCTCTGTCATCTTCAAGTTGTCCCTAATGGCATCTATCCAAATCTTGATGGAGATGAGGATGGTGAAGGGCTTTGAAAACAAATTTAACAGGAAGGGGTAAAGGGAACTGGAAATTTAAACAATTACACTGAGACATGCACATTAGGTCTCTTGAAATATGTGGAGGCCACTGAGAAATAGCAAACTCTATATTTGTATATATTCTTCAGAAAGAAAAGATGAAGTTCAAAAACACAGAGCATTTCCTTATATCAAAGAATAGCATTAATCCTGAGATTTTTAAGGCTAAAGGTTCTGATAATGTCTTACTGCATTATAAATAACCTCAAATCCAGTGGCTTAAAATAACATTTAACAATAATGTATTGTATATTTCGAAGTAGCCTATCATGAGGACTTGAAATATTCTCAACACATAGAAATGATAAATACTTGAGGTGACGGATACCTCCTAAATACCCTGACTTGATTGTTACACATTCTGTGCATGTGACAAAGTATCACATGTACCATATCTAATAAAAATAAAAACAAATAATAATAAAAATAATTGTAAAAAACACATTTAATCATATCTACTGATTTGGTGGGACAGGAATTAGGGCAAGGCTGATCAGGGTTATTCTTAAGTGATATCAGTTGATGGTGGTATTCAGCTAGCAGATGGGCAGGTCTAGAGGGTCCCACATGGCTTCATTTCTGTGTCTGGTGCCTTAGTGGAGGAAGCTGGAAGGCTGAGCTCAGCTAGGATGGTGGGAGCATCTCCATGTGGCTTCTCCAGCATTGCTGGTCTCAGAGTAGTTGAGCTGGTACATAGATACTCAGGGCTTCCATGAAGATTTCAAGAGATAAAGTGGAAGCTGCCAGTTTTCCAAAGCTTGGGCCTGAGAACTGGTAGCTTTGTTTCTATCACATTCCTTCAGTCAAAGGGCAAAAAAAATCATAAAGCCCACCTAGAATCAAGGACAAGAAGGGAAATGTGGACCCCACTTCTCAATGGAAAGAGTGATAGTCCTTTTAGGTAATTTAAAATCTGCCATCTTCAGGTAACAAAGTGTAAATCTGAGTGTAATTTTTTTGTTCCCTTGCTGTAGCTTCTTACTGTCCAAACTTGCTGACACCAGACAGAAGAGGAAAGAATCTTCTTTGTGGATAGGTGCATGCTTTCTACTAATAGAGAATATTCATTAGACCCCTTATGTTATTCTCAGGGCTGGTGACGCAGTGCTTACATAATTACTTAAGTCCTAGAATAATGGCTAGTGTAAACATTAATGAGAGTACATGAATTGTATCAGCAGTGAGTTTACCAAGTATCTTTAAAAAATGTTCAAATTCTAGACATAGAAAATGATCAGTGTAATTCCTGGTAAATTGAGGTAAAGACAATTTTCTTGGTCCTTTTCTTAGTATAACTGAGTGCTTTGTTTCTCATTTATTGGCTTGTTTGTTTTATAAAGTGATTTCTCATAGACACTTTTTTTTTGGACTGGCTTATTTTAATTATTGTAGAGAAAGGTGGGTGTTTATGAGCCTGAATGAGTTAAGGTGCTGAGAACAGAGGGACAAACTTGATTTAAGAAGGGAAAGCATGTTTCCAAAAGTGGTTTTTCCGTTGGGTCCTGAGGTGAAGAACTTTGTCTTGAATACAGAAGTGAGCATGACTTTTTGGCCAAGATCCTGGATCTTCAGTGGTCCCTCCCCAGGGTGATTTTGTGTCTGACCAAATTTTAGCTTCTAGGGACTTGTCTGTTCACACTTCTATGAGTGCCTGACATGAACAACACCCCACCTGCCAGCTCTCCCACTGATCTGCTTGGGTCCAAATGGGTGTATCTCATTTCCCAATCCAAAGCCCAACTGTGGCCTCATTCCTAATCTGAAACCTTCCTTATTGGCCTGCATTAGACATCTACCTTCTACTCTTTTGGCCCTGTCACTCCTTGATTCATCCATAACTTTTAGATTGGTATCCAGTTTGTCTCTGGCTGTCTCTACTAGCTCCACTCTGCATTACGGCCCAGAGGAGCAAATTCTCATATCAGGGAGTGCTCCAACTCTGACCCTTACCTGTGTTTCTGGCCCTGCCTCTCCTTGATGGGTACTCATCATCTCTCTGTGCCAAGCTAACCAAGGGCATAGTTCATGCTCCTTTCTTAAATGGTCTCCTACTTACCTCATATTGTTTTTTTCAAGATTCAGTCTAAACCTTTCCTTCTTATTCCTATAAACAACAGGGAAGTCTTCTTCAGACATAGTTTTGTCTTTTTTCCTATGGTACTCTGGCCATTCCTCTATTATCATACCTATCCAATTGTTCTTTATCTGCTTATATATTTTGCATCTCCTCTGCATTATAAACTCTTTTTGGGTACTATGGAATTTTCAACTTTGAATTCCTATGATCTGTCTCTTTAGAATGATATCAATGCATACATAAATGGATGGTTGGAATAGAGGATGGATAGATGATTAGAAGGCTGGATAGTTGGCTGAATTGTAGGGGAATTTCCTTCTAGATGGAAGGAAAGGTGAATGGATGGATGGTTGGGTTGGTTGAACTATTTATTAACTTTGTAATGACATTGGATATTCATAAACAATGACCTTCCACCTGGGATTTTGAGACTTAATTGCCATTGAGTCTAGTACAAACTCCATCTCCCTCCATGCTCCTATTATTGTGCATATTCCTATTTGCTGTCATACTACAAGCTGTTGAAAGAGTCTTGAAGTTGATCTTAAAATTCAGTGTTCTTAAAACTCCAAAGAGACAATAAGAGCAAGTGTGGTTCTGAAACCAGAGTTTGTTCTCACTGCCTACTCCCACTCACAGCTTGAATTGTCATGACACATAGCTCTCTAGACTTTATTGGACTCTCCATTAACAGGCTGGAAATAGTAATCTTTACATCTTTCACAAATTTGATGAGATGAAATTATTTGAATAAAGTACAACTATCTATCTTTATCTATCATCCTATGTGGGTTATTGTTAATGTTTGATATATCCCCTGAATAACCTTGTGGAAATACAACTATTATTACCCTTCTTTTGCCATTGAAGCTCTAAACACAAACGAAGATTTGTTTAATAGCATTGAGAGCTAGCACAGACAAAAGCTAGAACTCATGGTCTCTGCTGTGATCTGAGACACATACACTGTTACCATTGCTGAAATATGATTCTTAGAGCCACAGCATTATTATATGGTGTGGATTTCTAGCTGTTAAAGAAGATGAGTTTGCTCTAATGAAGCCATGACAAATGGGTTTCATCCTGAATGCCAGCTCCAAATCGGTTGGTAGTTGCTGCCTGGAATTGAGAAGGACTCAGAGGTCCTATCTGAGCTGCAATTGTTCAGTGATGTCTGCCTTGAACATAGATCTCCCATGCATGTTTGCCATATATTTTCTGTCATTGTTCTAAAATTGTATCAGTCATTCATAATGACAGATCTCCATGTTGGCTTTCCGCTAATTCAGCATAATGGTTCATGAGATGGTTCATAAGAAAATATCTGCAGAGGTTTTGAAGTTTCTGGAAGCTGGTTTTTAAACTAAATATTCAACTTGTTTCTTCAGTGAATATGGTTAATAAGATGGAGAGAGGGAGGTGAAGAAAGATAACTTTGACTTCAACACCAATTATAGCCATTTTCTTTTTAGGACAAAAGCCTGTTGTCCTGTCCAAGGTAAGTTGTCTGCTGCAGAGAAAGGGTGACTTCTCAAGCAGTTCTGATTAGTAGTGTGTTGTGAAAATTAAAAGCATTCACATCCATGCAGATGCAAATATAATCAGAGTAACTTTATTTTAAGCTTCTATTACATTCTAACTAATAAAAAATATACTAAGTTAAGCCAATTAAACAGGCTAGAAAAATGCATTTCATTTTTAAATTGAGAGGCTTGCCAAATGCTGGGAGGTGACTTAATGGAGCTGTGTATGATGCATCTATAGAGGGAACAAGTAACCCTCACAGGTTAGTGCTGAGGGCTCAGGAACCATCTCAAAGGCTTAGGAATGCAGTTATATATACCAGAGTATTCCACTTGGCTTTCCCCCTAGTGTGCTGTTCATTTTTTGCTAAGAATCACAGTCTGCTGACCTACATCACATCTTAGGCATATCAGTGGGAAATTCTGAACATAAATCAGCCTTGCAAATAAATACCAGGTAGCCTTGTCTTTTGGTAACTTGGAGCATAATACAAATGATGTCATTCTTTTGTTCTTGGGTCAGAACCATCACTGGCTATTTGCAAAGCTGAGTCTATGTCACCTCTCAGCACCTGAGTGCCAAGCCAAGGTCCCAATATGGGTGATGGGAAGGACAGGAGAGAATCAGTGGCCACCATCCTTCCACATGTCTGGCCACCAGATATGCTGACTTCTTCAACCTGTTGGATTTATTCTATCTCTAAAAAATGATCTGAGCCTGCATCCCTGTGCAAAGGATTCCAGACAGGCAGGCAACATATAATCACTAATTTAGGAGACTAATTCCTCACTTATTCAGTTCCAAACCAGCCTCTTTACTTTCTATTACTGTATACCAGAAAGGGTTAGACTAGGGGATATTACTTCCTGCTGATCAGGCCACAGTGTGACACCTTCTATATAAAGCACTATAAAACTACATTATTTAATAGACCTGAATACTGCACCTGCTTTCTTATCTCCTCTTAGGTGATTAAGTTTCCTACAAATGTTATTTGCTAATGTGGGGCCACATCTTCTCACAAGGTAAATCTGTGAAATTTGGCAGGCAGTTGGTTGGCTGCAGGTGCAAGATGAAAGACCTTTCCCTGGCTTTGCCAAGAAGAAAAATGATGTTGCTTTCAAGTCCTGGGAGAAATATTCTGATACAGAGGGTAGAACCTAGTTCTATGAAAGGAGAATAGAATTCATGGGCCCAAATGACATGCTTCTTTCCCTTTCAGGGAGTGTGTTACCCCAAAAGAATAGGTGGGGAATCACAAGTTTCGGTATCAATCAAATCCTCCTGCTAGGGGACCCCTGATATTTGGAGCTGCAGCATCATGATGATAAATGATGACTTTTACTCTTACGAGCTATGAAAGCTTAATTAGAGCTTAAAGCTAATGCTCAGAATCTTTTGGAAGGTGGAGCCATTAAAAACTAACTTCTGCAATGAATAGCCCAGGTTTTGAAAAGTGTATATTTGAAATATGTGGTGTCAGCACTCTCTAGTCTGTCTGGGTCTTGACACCTAAGTTAAAGCAAGAGCTGATTATTTTTGCATTAGCATTTTCTTAGCCACAACTACAGGAAGCTGGGTGCCTGCGTCTGCCTTGGCCTCCTTTGCATCTACACAGAAGGTCGTCTTTGAATGTGCAAGTCCAGCTCGCCGTACACATGTCTCAAGGTGTCACTGGTCATGCTGGCTATCAGCTTTCGAGGACCAGAGACCCAAGGTCGACATACTTCTTCCCATTGCACGGTGGTATTGGGCCGGATTTCACTGAAAAGATGGAAAAGAGAAGAAAGGTTGGCAAATTCAGCTTCCTGTCCTGAGTGGGAAGTGATCAGAACCCTTTCCTGAGTCTCTTGCTTTCTTTCTCTCAGTTAATAATTCTTAGTGGCCTGGTTGGCTGATTCAGTAAGTTACAACCCAAGTAAGGTCCCCATATAAGACAGAGGCTATCACTGACAGTCCCACTGGGTCATCTTTCTTCCATTTGGCTGCATCTGGTGGCCTCCCAGGAGTTGAAAGATGCTAACTGAACCCCACTTAGCCACCAGGCAACTGAAGTCTGGTTTGTCCCCAGGCCTTCTTTGGCAGCCTTATCTATGTGACTGATCTACATAGGTTCTTTTTTTTTTTTTTTTTTGCCACTTTGGTTCCCTCCTGGGATTAGAGACCTATCTGAATCTGTATTTCAGATTATGAGACCTATCATGACACTGTACTTAGCCAACTCCCTTGGGATAGACCTTGTTTCCAGGCCCAGCGTCTGGAACAGAGCCCCGATTGCTGTCATCTGACTTTGAATATCTTTATGTTTTGTAATTTGTAATCCTATTTCAACCACCACCCCTGCAACTTTCTGCTATTTATTTGTTCCTAATGCTCTATCTACCCAATGATGATACAGCCTTTGATAGTCCTAGTGTTCTCCTCTCCACCCCAGCCTTGTACCCTGAGGTCTTCCTGAGTCTCATGGGCAAGCCTACTCTAGTGGATGATTGACTCTAGTCAATCCTCACTGTGGAGATTTGGCTTCTCTGGGTGATTCATACATATATATTAAAATATTCTCCCCTATAAGACCTGGGAGGAGATTATATTCAGGTTTTATATGTCTGATAGTAGTACCTTGAGGTAAACACTCTTTAATACATTTTATAACTAAGAAAAATGGAAGGTTAACAAGTGAAGTTACTTTTTCCAGATCACATAGTTAGTAAATGGGCAGAGGTGAGATTTTAACCCAGGTTTATCTGAGTTCCAAATTCATGATTTTCTGCTACTACATATTGTATTTCATATTATATTCTACAAGAAAATACTTTTTCTGACCTCTATGCTTACTTTTTCATAGGTTGTATTTCTCAAGATAGATACTCTTCTGTTCAGTGTCAAGAGCCTCCTACAAATGTTCGCTGCATTCCTGATCAATGGTCTCTGGCCCTCAGGAGGGTATGTGCTTAGTGACCTGGCACTGGACCCTGAGCAACCCTTTCCCCGGAAGAGTGGAGGTAGATGAATGAAGACCACCATGAGTGTTTTGAAAAGAGAAAAAAGGGGACTATTTTCAGGGGCACAGACCCCTGTCAGAATCAGAGAAACTTTAGAAATCACTTAGTCCAATGTTGTCATTTTAGAGATCAGGAAACTGAGGTCCTAAACACCCTACTTAATCTCCAAGGTCACAGGACCCAATGGCCCATATAATGGAAGAGCTGGAATATTCTTTCTAGAGTCCTACTAGTAGAATAGAGTTATACTATGTTGCCATTTATAAAAACTTGAACACCAGAAAAATGAGGGATGGTAAAAAGACTTGCCTCATAGCAAAAGTATTGGCTGCTTCTGCTCTGGGATGACACAATCTGTCCCATGTGGCTTTGTATAACGCAGTATATGGCTTCCTCCAAATATGACTCATTAGGCTGTAAAACCAGCTGGTTCTCAAAGTTACTTTATGGTCACTAAAATTGGCTCATTACTGGATTTGAATTCTAATGAGCTTGGAGACGTAAAGCCTCTATAAATACTTAGCAATTTTGGGTGGTTAGAAGTTTAAAAAAAACACATTGTTATACTATAGAACCTCTGTAAGTTGACCACCAGGGCACTGTAACAAACTGTTTGACAAACAGAGGTGGTCAACATAAGGAAGTAAGCCTACTGTACTGATTGATATGTACATGTAGTACATATCCAGTCTATGAAAATTAGGTCAACTTACAGAGGTGGTCAATGTAGGGAGGGGGTCAACCATAGAAGTTCTACTGTATAGGCAGTGAAGAATACCAAGTAAAAAAATGGTCTTGCTCTGGGTGTGGTGGCTCACACCTGTAATCCCAGCACTGTGGGAGGCTGAGGAGGGAGAACTGCTTGAGCTCAAGAGTTCACAACTTGCCTGAGCGAGAGTGAGACTTTGACTCCCAAAAGAATGGAGAAACCTAGATGGGTGTTGCTGCAAGTGCCTGTAAGCTCAGTGGCTTCCGGAGGCTAAGGCAGCGGGATGCCCACAGCCTAAGTCTGTGGTTGCATGAGCTATGACACCATTGCACTCTCCTCAGGGCATAAGGTGGGATTCTGTCTCAATGGGGAAAAAAAGGGGTCTTATTTGTAGTATGGTTTCATAATTAGCACTATTACATGTGGAGTTTATTTAATGGTTTTATTTGCCTGTCGGATGGAGCTATAGAGAGAAAAGCAAATTGGAATGAATGTGTCCATTTTCTAAAAAATCAGACATTGCTAATTAAATAATGTGAAACACCTAGCATCTGTATAGTGAAATACTCTCTACTGGTTACAAGCTCCATGGACTCTGAAGTCCAGGTACTTGGGCTTAACCCTTTCATAGCTGTATAATCTTAGGCAATTTATTGTCTTTCTGTAAGCCTCTGTTTTCTCATCTGCAAAATGGGAACCATGCAGTGTTTACTCCATAGACTTACCATGAGGATTAGGCAGTCCAAGCAAAGTGCCCAGGACTGGGCCTGGTATGTAGTGAACATTCAGAAAATAGTAGCTATTGTCATTTTACCATAGTAGCAATCCAATGCTTTAGCTAACTCCAGCTTTTAAGAGATGAATTTATTGTGTGACAAAATTTTGCCAAATCAGCAGGATATAGTGACATTTATGCAAGGTAATCTCTGGGTTATACATAATTTTTAGGCTGAGTAAAAAACGAAGAGAAAATTAACCACATAACTAGTTTATTCATTACCTAACTAACTATAGATGAATAAATGGGCCAATTCAAGCCTTAGAATGATGTTTATAAATATAAGTGAGTAGGCTGAATTCTATGCCAAACTCTTTTCCTCCAGTGGTGTGTGACCTGGAGAATGGGTGAGTCTGTACCACATAAGTGTGGCTGAATTTTAGTGAATTCTGTGTCAGTACACAAGAGGTCAGCGGTTCTCAGTTCTCTGGTGGGAGGGGCCTCTATTTAGATGAATGGAAAGGTACAGGGTAAAGACTGAGGAGGAAAAGGGAATTACCAGTGCAAGGCTGAGTTTCTAATCCACCCAATAAGAAAGGCATTTTTACCCCCCGATGACAGGTAAGAAAAGTACACTTCTAAGACATCAAACGGCGTCCTCCAGATTGCACAGCTGGGAAATGGGTAAGCTAGACAAGAATCCCACTATTCACACCAGTACCCACAACCCAGCAGCTTATGAAAGGATCGGGAGCTGTGGGAACAGCTGAGGTCAGAAAAAGATAGTGGGACTTAAGAATGGAAACATGTCAGAGGACCTGAAGAAAGTGCTTATAGTGAGAAAAGAGGAATGTGTTGTAGAAAGGAATTCTGTGCCTCTTGAGGATCCATAGATCCCATAAAGAAAGCACTCAGGGGCTGAGTGAGGCATGCTATACCAGATGCAATGCAGAGGGGCCTGGGGGGCCAAAGGAGCTGGGCATCACTAAGCTTTCGACTAGGTAGCTGGGAGAAGAGCTCTGAGGAAGAGGAACTGTCAACAAAGTTAACTGTGACTCAGGGGCTTCAGCTAGATGAGCCTTCAATTGCCCTGCAGGGCCTGGGGTCATAAGCACCATTTCCCACACAGCCAAAGTGAAGGGGGAAATATGGTGCCATACACCTGTGTGTGACCTATTCCATATAAAGTTGTTGATAGAACCTCAAGATTTCTTCAAATGTCAGTAAAATAATATGTATTTCAGCTGGCTGTGGGTGTACATCCATTGGGGTAAAAAGGGAAAAGCCTCCCAATATCAGAAGTTCAGATCCTAAATAAGAAATCCCTTTTTCTGTCAAATCCATGGCTAGTGAGTTGGAAAAGGCATCTATGGCCTTGGGGAGCTCTCTTTAGGAAGCTGCTCTAGGTATTAACTTTGACACTGATAAACTAAAATGTGTACATTAATTTGGTATGTGTTAATACTTTTCTTAATTATTGTTCTTTATAAATGTGGCTAAGTTATTTTAATCAGTTATATAAAAGTCAAATTACGTGAAAAATGGACAGACATAACCTATATATGAGTATTTTGTCAAACACAGTGAATTGATTTTATGATCAAGTTTTGAAAGATATTGACATCATCATTGTTTTGTAAAAGGTGGACACTTTTGGATACTGCATAGGGTGAGGAGAGGGTGGGGGTAAATTAATACTTGTGCTGCATTTATAATCATGGCAAGACATGGTAAATGCCCAGCAGTGTTAGAAATGTGTTCTTCTTATTATTATCATTATCACCACTATTGCTGTGGTTTATTGTCTGCTCTGCTGGAAGTCTCTGCAAAATTATTTAGGGAAGTTTCTCCTGTCCATATTCAAAGAGACAATTCTCTGTCCTTAATTGACAGTAATCAATTCACTATGAATATAAGTTTGAGATAGTTATTTCTCAACAGCTGTGCTACTTTAACCCAAATCCATTCATTCTTTCTCCCCTGGTTTCCCCAAGTGGTCAATAAGTGTCACTTTGTGAAACAGTTGTCCTGCTTAAGAATCTGACCTGGGACCATGTGCACTAGGTAACTGCCTCAAAGAAAAAGGAAATCTTGAGCTGTACTATATGATTTACACTAAAGTGTCCACATAGTGATGTGTACATACAAAAATACTCATATGTGAAGGTACACATGCATGCCATCGTACCTACTGATAAATACATAACAGAGAAAAAATCATTTGCCTATTTTGGTAAGTGAAGTAATGTTGGAATAATCATATTTCCTGGGGTTGGATGTTGTGATAAATGATTCTGAGTAATGTGCTGAGCCATCAAGCTATACTGGCCATTTATCATCTTGAATGCACACAGGCAAATGGGATTATTATTACAATAAACTGCAACTACCCATGGTTTGTCCTCTGTGTATCTAGCCCTCAACTACTGTCCTACTTGAGAAACTTAAAGTTTAAACAAAGTCAGTGAATTTTTTTTTCTTGAAATAACTCACTGAACCTGATCATTTTTTAAAGAGAAAAATGAATCTGGAAGATGAATTATTTGATGCTCTGGAAGCACTGAATGCAGAAAACTTAAAAGCGGTTTGGAAGTAGAACCTCTGAGCATTTGAGATGGGCAGGAGAGCAAGCAGTTAAGACATCATGAGTAGAGTTGGCTCAGACCCTGGGGAAGACATGGCACCACTTTCCTTGTTGCTAGTTCCAATTCTCTGCTCATTTGCTTCCATTTTTCAGGCCCTCTGTTTTAGGCTAAAGACCCCCTGACTTCTAGACACAACACCTGGCAGGAGTACTGGTGGACGGGTAGAGGTAGTAATTCCCCAACAGTCTGAGATCTGCATTCTAGAGAGGAACACAGTCTTGCAGAGGATTTTGGCTTTATGAAATGGCACTTTCTAGGGGTCCAAGTTATCACATGGATCTGGCATTCCTAAATCAGACCTCAGCAACACAGGGTACAGTTGAATGTTTCTAATTATTGGACCATATGGAAGTGGGCACTGACTGGTTCAGGCCTTGGTTATGAAGGTGTGTGCTGGAGTCAGGAGGAAAGAGAGAGTAATGCTTGTTCCAAAGCCCTAAGCCCAGCTTAGGTAACAAATGCTTTCTATATCATGTTTTCCCCCACTCCAATTTTTGAATATCTTTGAAAAACAAAACTCCCTTTGCCTGGGAGAGATTCCATCTTGGATCTTGGTTTCCATAACTATTCAGCCATTAAAAACAAACAAAATCTTGTCATTTGCAACAACATGGATGGACCTGGAGGACATTATGTTCTGTGTCTGAAATAAACCAGACACAGAAAGACAAATACTAGATGATATCATTCAACTGAAATTTTTAAATGATAAAGAGTATAACAGTGGCTACCAGAGATTGGGGTGGGGGAGGGAGTATGAGGAGAGATTGGTCAATGGGTACAAAGTGCTGAGGAGGGAGAATGCATTCTAGTGTTCTATTGCACAGTAGGGTGAAGATGGTTAAGAGTGAGGTATTGCACAATATAGCTAGAAGAGAGGGTTTTTAAATGTTCTTGCCTTGAAGAAATGATAAATTAATGAGGTGATGGATAGGGTAATTACCCCAATTTGATAATTATACAACAAGCACATGTATCACAACATCAAACTGTGCCACCTAAATATGTACAATTACAATCCTACCCATAAAAATTGCTTTAAAAGAGATTGAGAACTGTTATGGACTAAGTATTTGTGTTCCCCAAAATACACTTGTTCCAGCTCAAATCCCCAATGTGATAGTATTTTGGGATGGAGCTTTTGGTAGGCAATTCATTTTGATGAAGTTATGAGGGTGGGGCCCTTATGGTGGGATTAGTGCCCTTAAAAGAAGAGATACCATAGAGCTTGCCTGCCTCTCTCTGTACCATGTGAAGACACAATGAAAAAATCCCTGTGACAACTTGGACCCCTAGAAAGTGCCATTTTGCAGAGCTAAGAAGAGAACCCTCATTAAGAACCACATTGCCCTATTGCTGTACCTGAATATTTCAAGGGCCATTAAAGTCTCACTCCAATGTAAAAACAAAAGAAACAAACAAACCAACCAAAAACTGAATTGGCCAGCACTTGATCTTGGACTTCTCAGGTTCCAGACTGTGAGAAATAAATGTCTATTTTATAAGTCCCCTCATCTCTGGTATTTGCTACTGCAGCCTGAACTAAGAACTCCCAACTTTATGTCTATCTACCTGTCTGCCATAGCTGTATATGATGGTAATAACTACTGATGGGGTCTTAAGCCGATGGGCAGGACATCTGCCTTGTGTCCATATAGGGACAGATCTTGCTCATCCTTTCACTGATTCATCCCACTTTTCCCTACCTCGGTGTCAGACATTAATAAGCAAAGCATTAAAGACTTAACCTACTTTGAGCCTGTAGCCTCCCAAATGGAGGTTATGTCACTTAGAGAGAATTCATCTTTTCTAAGACACAGAGGGTCCCTTTTCATGCTTTGGCTTTGATCAAGGTAGGATTCTTTGGACAGTCAAAGTATAAAGGTAGCAGGAGTTTCCAGCACAGTCAGACAAAGCCTGTAGGGTTACTGCTTAAGAAGGAAAAACTAGATACAGAGGGGGTTATTTGGAAGAGAAAATGTATTTTACCTTGCGGGAACAATTCTTGCACCTGATTCAAGTGGGAAGGTGCAAGAGTGGGTGAGTGAGACTTGTTTCTGACAAAGGCAGAGCTATCACTGCCGATCCCTCCCTCTAGCTGGGACTGATTTCTAATTTACTTCCTTTTTTTGTTCTTGCAACTTTTCTATTAGCACAAGGAGGTTGTTATGTTTTGTGTTTGCATTTTTTCAAAATATGCTCAAATTATCTTCTCTGTTGTTCATTGCATCTACAATCAAGCATCTCTTAAATGATGGGATGAAGAGCTGTGAGTATTGTTAACTTGAAAGAAATGCACAGACCCCTTCATGGGTAATAAAGGTGTCCAAGAGGGGAGAGTGAGGCCTTGAACTTGTCCCACAGATTCCTGAGTCGGGTAGTTTCCATGAAAGACACTGGGAAAACTCCTAAGATAGTTGGTCATAAGGCAGTTTCCAAAGTCCTACACCTCCTTTTCTATGCCTTAGAAGGTCAACCCACAGGAAATGTGCTTGATTGATTGATGCTGACAGAGACTTATTGTGGTAGAAATGAAAGTAATAAACCTCAAAGATTGGGATCCATTCTGGGTGTCACACTTTAAGAGGAGGACTGACAAATTGGAATGTGTGAGAGAGAGAGGGAGCTGAAACTACATTAGAGGAAAGAAAAAGTCAGGGCAGATATTTGGCTCCAAGTAGAGAAGATGCAAGGAAAATGAGACAGCTGTTTGCAAACATCTACAAGGCATATGATAGAAGAGAAATGGATCATATTTTGTGCCAGTCCAAAAGGCAGAATTAGGATCATTGGTGGGTTCGAAAGGTGGAAAACATATATATATATATATACATATATATATATATTTTTTTCTTCTTCTTCTTGAGACAGAGTCTCATTCTATTACCCTGGGTATAGTGGTATGGTGTCATCATAACTCACAACAACCTCAAACTTCTGGGTTCAAGTGATCCTCTTGCCCCAGTCTCCCAAGTAGCTGGGAATACAGGTGCCCACAACAATGACAATTTTTCTGTTTTTAGTAGAGACAGAGGTCTCGTTCTTGCTCAGACTGGTCTTGAACTCCTGAGCTCAGGTGATCCACCTGACTTGGCCTCCCAAAGAGAGAGAGAGAGAGAGTGCATGCGTGCTTATCACAACCTCACACCGTCTGCCCATTGTCCACTCCCCAGGGCTTACCGGAACATCTTCCTCCTTGGTCTCAATATTCCAGGACCATCCAGGTAGAGCCAGACATTTCGCAGAGTTTCTTTTAATGGATTGGTGAACTCAACTGTCACAACCATTTCAGAACCAACTACCTTAGCACCACGGACCTACGGAACAAGTTGAAGGAGAATGAAGCTCATTAGCAGGAAATAAAACCTCTTTCTACCCTTTTATCTCTCTGTTTTCTCTTTTGCTAAAGTTTTAGAATGTGGCTTTTTTTTTGGCAATAGAACCAGTTTGATGAGGATAGCTTATTGCTTTGACTGGGGGATGCCTACTGAGGAAAAAATGGAAAATTACTAATTAGGATCACACTCTTTTCCTCATTATAAAACCAACTTAATTAGAGTTCAGGCCAATAGCCATGGCCACTGGCTGCTCCTTGTCAGCAGGAAGTGAAAGTGCATTTGGCGTAGCAACATCTCCATACTGAAGGCTGCCAAGTGGACTTTGCTTCTGGACTGGGCCCAGATTTCCTACCAGGACTCAGGGGATCCCTGAGTTCAAGAGGTAGAAAATGCTCCAGGGGGTTGTGCCTTCTTACTTTTAGAGATATTAGAAAAAAGAGTGTCCAAGAAAGGAGTCTTTACTACTGAGTGTGAAGAAGGGGAATCTAGACACTAAAATAGGGAAAAGAGATTTTTTTCTTTTAAATCTACAGCCACAATATCTAAGTCTAGTAAGGTAAATGACTACTTTCTGGTGAGTTTATGTGTAATGACTCTCAGAAGGATCAGGTGTTTGGCAAAGCATCCCAGGAGGTGGCCGTGCTTGGCACTAGCTGAGATAGTTACTAACCTTGGGGCTTTGGGTGACTGATTCAAGCTTTCTGAGACTCAGTTTTCTTGTCTCTAGGTTGAACTGACATTTATATGAGGTAATCCACATACAATGCTGTTGTATTATTATACCCTATGCTGTGTATACTGTGTGCTATATACTTGGAAGTCTATGTGCTCCCAGTGCAAACACAATGAGCAGGAAAATATCCAGATGGTTATAAGACTTGTCTATTTGTTTAGTGGATGTGAATGCCAAATAAATGGTTCTGAATCAGCTCTACGTGACATGGGTACAAGATAATAACAGTTCTTCCCTCATGAGGGAGGGTTTGAATGAGCCGCTAACACATGGCAAGGCCCCCAGAAAAGACTCAATACATCATAGTTCTTGATTGTTTGGAGTAGCAGTCTCCTGGGTGAGTTGTTTTATTATCCTTATGTTTTAGCTCACTTTTAACTTCAGTACCTAGCCAGAATCCAATAATATTTGCTAAATTAGGTTAATGAGAGAGAAGAAAAAATAACAAATTAGGTTGATGGCTCAAAAATAGAATTTACTAGATGTCTGAGTTTTTAATGTGACAACCTGGCCATTATTATACTTTTTTTTTTTTTTAGCCAGTATATACTATAGATGAACACATGTGGAAATAAGCCTTTCTTATGAAGAGACAAAAAGATGAAGGACATTGACCAGAGACGAGGACCCTTACTTACTGACTCCACAGTAGAAAATAAAATCTTCCTGATTTGATCATTACATACTATGCTTTATGCATGATACTATGCTGCATCAAAATATCACATGTACCTCATAAATGTGTACGATTACTGTAGATCAATAGAAAAAGAATAAAATCTTATGGCTACTAATCAAGCCATGGTTTGTGCCTAAATTTATGTCTACAAGAGTTTTTAAATCTATAAGAAAAAATGAAACTTTCAGACTATTCCTCAAGTTTGTTACAGTTAAGATTCCATGCCCTGGGGAACAGTGGGTGGAGAGCCGGGTTCAGGGGGATTAGGGATAGGACAATGGCAATGATGGCAACAATAGCAGGTGCATGGCTTGTGTGCCACTCAAGAAGTCCAGCACTTTAACCAGCCGTCCTCAATCTGGTGGGCATGATAAAGTCACCAGGGGAACTTTAAAAAGACAGAGGTCTAGCCCTACCCTGTATAATTAAATTAGAATCTCAGGTGGTGGAACCTGTCATTCATTTATTTGATTTCTAAGGCTCAGCCCAGTTGACAGCCATGATTCATATATATTCTGACATATGCCTCCCAACACTAGGGCTGGATTTGTATCAGCTCTAGGGAACTTGGGAACAAGATGATATTATAATAATAGTTATTCCCTTTAGAAGAAGGTTTTCTGGGGCAGGATCATTGATGCCAGGCATTCTATTTTATGAAAAAGAAAACTGTGATGTAGGGAAGTAAGTAAATTGCCTGAGGATTGGAAGCTACTAAGTGACCAGGCTGGGACTCAATTTCAAGTCCGTCCAACCTGGATTCTAAGACAAATTTCTGGACTCTGAAGCCAGAGCTGTTGGGAAAGCTGAAAACTTAGCAGTAACCACTTTGTACTAAGGTCTGAAATGCCAGTTGGGAAATAGGGGAGATTATCAAATTGGTGGGGGCAGTGTTGGATTTGAAGCCGCAGTGACAAGACTGAGGATAAATAAGACCCAGTGGGGGAGGATGCTGGTTAAATAATAGACAACTGGCAGGCTGGCACAAATGTGGATGGATCAGCCTTGTTTGAAGGCTGTGGCAAAGCCAATAGTCATGGTCTGGATCAGGGTTTCTCAGCGTCAGCTCTACTGACATTTTATGCGGGATACATCCTTGTAGTGCAGCTGTTCTGTGCAATGTAGGATGTTCAGCAACATTTGTGGTTTCTATCCACTAAATGCCAGGAACAACCCCCACCCAGGTCATCACAACTAAAAGTTTCTCTAGAAATTGCCAAATATCCCTTGGAAACCAAAATTGCCCCCCTCCCCGGCCCCTTTCTCCAGGTGGAAACCTCTGGTATAGACAAAACATAAGGAAGACAGACTGAATTTTTTACTT
Source organism: Galagoides demidoff (assembly GCA_963574575.1). Taxonomy (NCBI): domain Eukaryota; kingdom Metazoa; phylum Chordata; class Mammalia; order Primates; family Galagidae; genus Galagoides; species Galagoides demidoff. The sequence continues at coordinate 1,897 of CAUYQV010149933.1, read as the reverse complement.
TCTTTCCAGACGTCCTGATTCTCTTCACTTAGATATTGGAGGTATAGAATGGCATTAGAATACTTTACATGGTACTCTTGGTTTGATTCTCAAGTGTGTCCAGTCAATTTTTCCTGCATTAGAAAAACTTTCAAAAAAAGTTTGGATTAAAAAAAAGTAAAATAAAGATAACATTTACAAAAGCTCTTTAAATCAGGGAAGGTGGAGCTGTGGCTGATTTGGCTTTTCCATGGCATGCTATTGTGAAGTCTGAGTGTAAGCCCCTTAAAAAAATTTAATCTGATAGTAGCTACTGACCCTTCTTCCACACAGAAATGCACAGTGACAAATAAGATATACACACTATGAACATTGTTTTTTAGGGAATGCACTGTAGACCCATGAAATTCTCGAAAAGCCCATGAACCCCTGATTAAGAACCCTTTCCGTATCAGTAGGCTTGCTCTACAGGAAGACCCCATATGCTGAAGAAATCAAAGTACACCCTTCCAGGTTACTGATGGCAGTGACAGGGAACATTTAGTATTTGAAAGGCCAGCCCATTCATTTGGGCCTTCTTGGATAGGCTTCAGATCTGAATATGATCAGAAGGTTAAGCCTTCTTGGATAATTTCATGAGTCACGCCTAATCAGTTTGCTTCCAGATATTGCCTCTGTAATGAGCTGCTGGCAGGGGTATATCAATACTGCCCAGACTTCCCTGATACTGGAGTGGGAAAAAGGCTGGGAGGGGTGCGGGGATGAGAGGAGAGGCTCTTCAATGATTGTAAAGTACTTCTTTTGCAATTAACAAAGACTCCCTGTCCATTTTCTGACATTTGTCTCTTGCACTGAGAATTTAAACGTACTTCTTCTGACTACCGAGATGATACTAAATATCATCTTAGACCCAAATAATAGAAAAACCTGTCCAATGTTCAATATCATTGTTTTCTGCTTGGGGAATTTAAGCAGCGGTGTCTCTTCCCCCTCACTTCTTTTGAGGAAAATAGAGCTTATGCATGGTGTTTTCAGGTTATGTGTTGATTTAGGTGATGCATCATGCTATGGCATCTATAAAAGGCTGAGAACAATGACTATTAAAGGAGAAAATGTCTGTTCACATCAGATTCTTTCAGGAATCCATACAGCTCCCTTTTCTTTGTTGCTGTAAACCTAATTCAGTATCTTTGTAGTTGTATTTCTGATTTCTTGGTCTCATAAAACCTTAAATAAAGGGAGCCTTCAGGAAATTTGGAGAAGTTTATTTAAATTAAGAAAAAACTTTTATGTGTATTCACTTTAGAGTATCCATTACTTGAACCAGCGAAAAGAATAAAACATACGTCATACTTGGTGACACTGAATGTTTTTCTGTAGATTACATGGCCTTAATTTTTTCAATTTTCCATTTCAAATATTTCTGTTTTTAAAAATAGACCTGTTATATAATACTTTTCTAAGTTAAGTACCAAACTCACCAATATCAATCCACTGAGTTCTTGTGCTTTATGCTATTTCATGACAATAACTTGCTATTCTGATTCTTTAGTGAATCAGAAAGTTACCAACACACACACACATATTATTGATACCTTTTGGAAATCACAAAATATCACACACTTGGCATACTCTTTACAAAACACCTAACATTATTCAAAACTAAAACTGAAATGAAGAAAAAAAAATTGAGACAGAGTTAGAACGAATTAAATTGGCAGGCTCGGCGCCTGTGGCTCAATCGGCTAAGGCGCCAGCCACGTACACCTAAGGTGGTGGGTTCGAATCCCCAGCCCGGGCCCACCAAGCAACAATGATGGCTGCAACCAAAAAATGGCCAGGCGCTGTGGCGGGTGCCTGTGGTCCCAGCTACTTGGGAGGCGGAGGCAGGAGACTCGCTTGAGCCCAGGAGTTGGAG
>CAUYQV010149931.1:0-76186 GCA_963574575.1 Galagoides demidoff | reverse complement strand
CCCAGGGTGCACACACCATCCAAGGGCACATACACTGTCCCAGGGCTCACACCACAGGGACTTCTCAGCCCAGGTTCTGAGCATCCTGCCCCTCCTCTTCTTGATCTCAAAGCCCCAGCCTGCCCACCATGTGCATGGTAGGCTCCTCAAGAAACATTTTTTGATGTTTGTTGAACAAATTTTCCACAGGGAAACAGTTCAGATGTTCTCTCCAGAGAATGCATAGGTCAGATTTTACCTTTAATTTAGTCATTCAGAGTTTATTTTGACTAAAATGGTAGAGCCATCCTGAGAAGGCTGCCACCCCAGCAACGCCCAGCCAGCATTAGCTGTCGTGATCCTTAGTTTTAAAAGTCCTTTTGCTTCACACCATTTCAGATATCCTTTACGATGGCTGTTTTTATTTTTTTAAAAACTGAGAATAACAAAAAATAGCAAGTGTTGACAGGGATATGGAGAAATGGGAGCCCTTGGGCATTCCTGCTGGGCATGTAAAATAGCGTAGCCACTTTGGGAAAAAATATGCAGTTTCTTGAAATATCAACTGTAGACAAACCGTGTGATTGAGGCATTCCATTCCTAGATATACCCAGGAGGATTGAAATCTGGGTCTCGGGGGAGACACACACCCATGTGTCCATCTGGGGCAAACAGAGAAACAAAGCATGGTGTATGCAGATGAGTAGTATTGAGTTTTTTAAAGGAAGGAAGGAGATTCTGCGCCTCGGCACATGAATGAACAGTGGAAACCTGATGTTGCACGTGGCAAGCTGGTCACGGAAGTGCACACTCTATCTGCCCACCTCAGGCAAGACTCCGGAGCAGCCAGGCCCATGGAGACAGGAGAGCAACACAGCCTGATGGCTGTCAGGGCTGGGGGCCATCGTTTAATGGGTACAGAGTTTCAGTTTGAGCCAAATTCTGGAGACGGTGACATAACACTGTGATGTACTTACTGCCCCTGAACGGTACACTCCATAACATGTGTATTTACCACAGGGAAATGTTTTTTTAAAAAGTTTTCTAGCCTTCTTTTCAGGCCAAAATCATGCACAACCCCACTTTTTTTTTTCCGGCAGTTTTGGCCGGGGCCGGGCTCGAACCTGCCACCCCCAGTATATGGGGCCAGTGCCCTACTCCTTGAGCCACAGGCGCTGCCCACAACCCCACTTTTTTTGCTTTCGTCTTCTGCAGCATGTCAGGTGGGCATTTCCCCCAGCAGCTCCAGACTGCCACGGCTGCGTTTCCCCCAGCAGAGACCCTGCAATGGCCCCAGCCTCAGGAGCGTTTCCAGGTCGACGTGGTTGAAGGTATGTTGCCATCACTTCTCCCACTCGCCCCGACATAAAAACAATACCTACGATTTGGGATTCCTTTATCTTATGATTTCCTTATCAGATGTGAGAAAGGGCCTAATTCTCAAACTATTCAGGGCTGCTGCCTTGACCAGGCAGGCCTCACACAGCCCCAGACCATGCCCCTCTGTGCAGGACCAGGACCCTCTTCCTGCCCTCTCCCAGTGGCCCCTTCTCTCTTTCTTGTTTTCTGAGGACTCCTAACCAGCCGACAGCATTTATACATGCCCGAGTTTCTGCAGAGTTCATTTAGTGAAGAATCAGACACGTTCAAGCTACTTATAGAATTCAAAGAAGATGGGTGCTTGCTTGTTAAATCAGCCCTTGTCAGCATTTGTTCTGGACAAAACAATTATAGTCTTTAAGCTGTTGTGAGATGGGATTAAAGTTTGCTTCATTTCCCATTATAGCTTAAAGCACTTCTTCTGAAGATACACCAATTGGTAGAAACTGTTCCCAGCACTAAACGTAGGGAAAGAGCAGCAGATGATTCAGCCAGGGTAGAAGGCCCAGGGCAGGGGATGGGAAGGGAGCCATGGATGCTGTTATTGCACTGTTGTCATGGGCATCATCACCTGTGTCTTCAAATTAGAAGAGGGAGGTGCCACAGAACAGGCAGAGAAGCCCGAGACTGGAAACAGCCTGTGGGTGAAGCTTAGGGGGTCTCCTTCCTTCTCACGACACAGGTGCCCCTGTTTGATCACCATTTAACAGAAGATGAATCCTCCATTGAATGAGAACACATGAGCATAAGTCAAAACAAGAAAAAACTCAGCTTGTCTCCTATATAACAAATCAGGCATGGCGAGATGGTTGAAAACAGGATCTGCAGAGATAGTTCTGGGAAGCAGTGAGCTGTGCTGGTTCAGGACCTGGTCCAAGAGTCCAGCTATGTTTCAAATTTGGAAGTTTGCTAGAAACTGCCCCAAGTCACATGAGAAAGATGTCCCAGACCAAACTGAACACAGAGCTGAAGGCCAGAGTCCAGAATGATGGCCAGTTTGCAGACAGACGCCACAGGGAGCCATGACTCAGGAGGGACAGAATGTCCCCAGCAGGACACAGTGGTTTTGCTTTCAGTCATCCTAAAGGCACTCCTGGAACCTGCCACAATGAGACAGACATAGGGAACCTTGAAATGAGGACAAGTAAACACTACGACCCTTTTTTGGGGGGGAGGGGGGTGCAGCAACCAAGCTGTGAGCCCTCCCTCCCTGGGGGCTCTGAAAATGGACAACTTGGTCAGTGGTCTAGGCCTCAGCAGCGGGGGCCTGGAGGAGAGAAAGGTGCAACATCATTCCCTTTTCTAAATTGTCTCATCACTTTCATCTGACGGGCTGGAACGCTTTGCGAGTCTTTGGTCTTCTTAAGAGCTTTAAGAAATGAGTAAATGGAATGAAATAGTCTCATTTTCTAAAAGTCATTGAATTAAACAGGAGAAAGCTTATACACAGCAGGTGAATACACATCTTTAAAAGGCTGACAATAATCACAGTTTTACACGGTGGATGCCTACTCAGAGGGGACTGAGTTGCCCGCCCATCTCACAAAGGGGATCTGCTGTGGGCGTGATTGACCCACCAGCAGTACAATCCATTAGCTACTCGGAGGTGTTGGCGTGGGCTGCCGGGACTGAGCGGGCTGAGAGTCCCGTTCAGTGGGCGTCATGTCCTTCCCTCCAGTTCTCTCTTGTGCCTACTGATATTTTGTTTTTATTCAAAGCTGCAGCTGTGTCTGCTGCCTCAGCAATGTGGCCTTTTTCACCTGCAAAGGTGGCTACAAAGAGCGCCCTTTGCCCTGTGGCCATTCTTCTGCTGCCTGTTGTAAAGGCAAGAATATGAAGCTCCCTGCTGTGGGAGGCTCACTGCTCTGCTGGTGGGTCGGGTTCCCTTTATTCAGCACGAGAGCTACCACCGTCTGATAGCCGCACCTGCTCTAATCCAAGACTACCTGGTCTGTCCCAGGACGAGCCCTCAACCCCTGGCTTGTAGACTTGAGTCTATTAGAAGAAATCTCTCGGCATCCCCGCATTTCATGAAGCACAGGTGGGACTGAGTAGAGCTGGTGGAGGCTGGGGCTCTTTAGTCCCCTTCACACCCATCTCATGTTGACCAGGGGTCCTCACACTTTTTAAACAGGGGGCCAGTTCACTGTCCTTCAGGCTGTTGGAGGGCCAGACTGAGGGCGACCCCGGGATGAGTTGGCTGCTAAGCAGGACAGACAGTGGCAGCAAAAACACCCCGTGGGCCGGATAAATGTCCTCGGCAGCCTGCATGTGGCCCGCGGGCCATAGTTTGAGGACACCTAGTTAAAACACTAAAAATCGTCATCAGGATGGAGCAGCTGCATGTGCCAGGCGCCCCACCTGTATTGTTTTCAGGTTCTGCAGGGTCATCAGCCCCTTTCAGAGGTTGGAACACTAAGTCTCAAGAACCTGAATGATTAGCCAAGTGCTACATCGCTGGTACAAACCTGGGTCTGCCAGGCTCCTTCTCAACGTGACCTCAGTACATGGGACAATTCCAGATGCCACTCTCAGGCCCAGAGAGTCTTCCCGGCACCCACACTAACCCTAACTGTCCTGTCCCCCCACAGCCCGGCACAGGGTGACTTTCCGTGCACCTGCCCCTTCTGTGCTATAAGGTATGTCCCTTAGTACTTGTAGAGTTGTTCTGATGTTTATTACAGGCTTTTCATTGTGAGCTTGGAACGTATGTTCTGACAGATCCTTAGACTATATTGATTTCAACCACTGCCTCATGGCGTCCTACAGAGGGACATTCTCATGTGGTAGGAAAGTTGGGGGGCTAACCCATGGCATGGTGAGGACCCATGAAGACGTCCCCCTGGGTGGACGACTGCAGCCCCCTGTGTAGCAACCCCCATGGAATCGGGGTGCAGAGCTGGCTGTCTGCACACATGGACTACACAAAGCCGGTCTCAGGGTTCCTGAGAGCAGGAATCTTGGTGTGAGCAGGGAGTCCAGGAACAAAGCCGCCCTGCTGGCTCACGGTAACTGTCCTAGACTCCCTGGGGAAGATTCTAGTTTGCAATCTGGCATTTATCCTGCTTTAGTCTCTACATTGACCTTGATCAGTTATGTGAGCCCTCTGAGCCTCTACATTGACCTTGATAAGTTATGTGAGCCCTCTGAGCCTCTATTTCCTGGGGTGTAAAACAGGATAATAACACCCTGGTAAAAATAGTATGAGGACAAAATCATATAAATTTCCTAATACCAAGCCTAATAGTTAGTACAGTCCCTCAAAAAATGAGAACTTAAAAAAAAAAAAGAGGTTCCTTCCCTTCTCCTTCCTCCCCTTACTTTGCCCCTCCTGCTCAGTCTCCTGCCACTGTCTCTGACTGACCTGTCTCTCGTGATGCCCCTACTGACACCAGGGTTTCTGGCCTGCCCTGTCCCCTCTGCCCTTGTACTGCCTGGCCCCTGCTTGTGATGACAGGGACCCAGGGAAATGGACTAGTGTGGCCCTGGGAAGCTTGGCTATGGGAGATTCTGAGACGGGGACCAAGATGACAGAATCGGGGATTGCTAGTGATGGAAATGGTCTATCTGGAGAGGCTGTCACTGGCCACCTTGTCAGGTTCTACCCTTACACCAGGCAGAAGGAAGTGTTCCTCTCCACCCACCTTGGGTTACGTGAGTGGGGTCAGGTGAGCAGTTCTGGGCAGCAGTGACATTCATCACTCCCAGGACAGAGCTCTCAGTCACTGGTACAAGGTCTTCCAGCCCTGGTCTTGCCCTCGGGAGAGCTCTGAAGTCTTAGTTGAGAGAGGGCATCATAAACTAGCATGGAGTGACGTGAGCAGGGCCCAAAGTGACCCGCAGTGGATGCATGATGTGAACAACACATTAACTCCTGTCATTTTAAACTGCTGAAAGTTTGAGTGTGTTCATTACCACAAAGTAATCTACAGACTAGCAGTCCAAACCTTGGCTTTCATGGTGCAGGCCCTTGAAAAGGGTTTGGGTTTTCTTGTTTGTTTGTTTTTTGGCCCTAAAAAGCAAACAAATGGCCTTACAGAGAGAACACAGGCCTGGGAGACAGGTGAGCTGAGAAATGTGAGTTTCAGCTCTGGCTCAGCTAACTACAGGAGCTTAGGTTAACCGCGTTCTCCAAGTCCCAATATTTTTCACCTAGAAAATAAGAGTGAACATGTCCCCAAATGTGGGACACTTACTGCCACTGGTGTTTTAGATCCTTGCTCCTTGAGAAGGGGTCCCCAAATCAGCAGCAACAGGGTCACTGGGATTGTGCATGACATGTAAGTTCTTAGGCCCCACCCCAGACCTACTGAATGTCACTGTGCATTTTCAACAAGATCTCCCAGATGGTTACTATGCTTGTGAAAGTCAGAGAAACATTGTTGCAGACAGGACTAGGACTCCACATTAATTGGTCTGCAATCTGCAATGAGAAAGTTATTCTGTTGCCCCTTAATCTCTCAGATTACTTTATGGAGAAAGTGCCTAGGGTGCTGCGTGCCCTTAACACCTCACTAGCAACTGCTAAATTTCCTTTTGAATAAGGACAAAGCAAGGTTTAAGTTCTTGGGAAGGCAAAGGTATTTATCTTGACTACAATAGCATCATTTTATTTTCATTGTGTTTATTCAAATGATTGCCTTGTGCTCATGGAAACCGATACAAGTTTTCTATTTAAGTTAGCAATAGACACTTCTTTCACATAAATTAGTATGGAAAGGTGAGTTAATAAAGAAAACATATAATAAATGGGAAGAAGCGTTGGCTTTAGTGTTTTCTCCCCTGCCTTGGCCTCCGGCTCTGACTTCTCTCCATAGTCTCACAGGTTTGGCAACTTCACTTTCCGGGTGTGGGGTGGGCATAATGCTACATCTGATTGCAAATCTGGCTGTGAAAGGGACATGCCCTGCTCAGCATTCCTCTCTCTCTGTCAAAATTTAGATACTCAGAGGGAAATTTATCATAAACAATTGGCTTATAAATTTCCAGTCCACTTGGGAAGATTGGAAAACATGTGCCACCATTCAACTGCCGATGAGTATCCAGAAACTGCTCCTAGAATATGACTTTTTTTGCAGTTTTTGGCCAGGGCTGGGTTTGAACCCTAGCAGCAGCCTACTTGCTTAATAGATCTTCATGGTGTGACAGTGATACGCTGGGTTGTGTGTCTTATCTTCTGTCCTCCTGCTGCCCAAAGCTTCTGTTCCCCCTGGAGGCTCCAGACCAACCTCCAGCAGGCTGGCTCAGTGCTCAGGTTCCTCAGCTTCGGATCTGCTCAGGGGCAGCGGTCGGGGGCACTGATGAGGGGCAGCGGTCAGGGGCACTGATGAGCAAGAGGCCCTAATCTAGAAGGCAAGCTAGTGTCTCTAGACGAGCCATCACCAGGTGCCCATCAACATGAATCATGAGAGAAAAACAGGTGATTGTCCTTAAGGCATGGGGCCAATCCCTCACTGCCTACCCGCCATTTCCCTAGCAGGTCAATCACCAGGGATCTTAGCAATTACCCTGCTAATGACACAGTTTTGGCAACAGGCCCTGAGTGGAGCACTCCGCCCCTCCCTGTCTGGGCACCAGTTCTCCCCCACTCGGCGGCCCCCTCACTCCTGATCACGCCGCTCTGCTCCACCTGCACCAGGCACTGCCCTTCCCCCCTCCACACTTGTTGATGCTCAGACTTCTCTAGGCCATAAGCTCGAGCAAAGCGGATCCATTTCTGCCCTGCTCATGGCTGCTAACATCCCAAGTGTTTACAACACGTTGAGTAAATGAATCAACAGCTCCATATTCCAATTGTTGGAACAAGGACACTAGGATGTGTACTTTCAAGATTTAATTAGTAGTCACTCTGTAATATCGACCAGTTGTTGCTACTGTGCCTGGTTCCGAATGCCTAACTTTTTTTGTCTACTGTATTTCTATTTATTTGTTCATTAACATTCTACCTACAGCTGGAAAGTGTTTGCAGCGGCTTGTGATAAAGTCAACAGTCATCAGGCCAAAGACAAGAGCTAGTAAGCAAGGCAGGAGAACTCCGGGAAACCTAAACAAGAAATCTTTGCTCAGGGGTAACTTTCTATTGCAATCGATGCAACATCTGTTCCTTCAGCTCCCTTTTCCGTCCTTTGCTCCCAAGTTGACTCAGGCGTTGAAAATTGGTTTTAAAACTTATTTAGAGTCCTAGAGCAATTTCTGGTGAAACTGTTCAAAGTTTTCTGAACTTTATACTCATCCAAGTAACTGTTCATGAAGGCACCATTTCAAGGTCAGATCAAATGATTTCATGCTTTCTGATAGTGCAGAGGGAGGGAGGAGTCAGAGGCAGCCCTAACCTGGCCTGCACAACTTTTCTGAGTGGTATGTGTCAGAGCATGGTTGGCACTTTCTGAGCTTTCATTCTCCTGAAATATAAAAAAGTCCAGATTAGTAATTTCTAAAGAATATTAAAGGGAAACAGGAAACAGGATTGGAAGCTGTAAAAGGTGGGGGATTTCAGGAGTTCCTGGCTTGTGGGAGAATTTCCTTGGGCAGAAGATTGGAAACACATACCACCATTCAACTGTCAATGAGTATCCAGAAACCGCTCCTAGAATATGACTTTTTTTGCAGTTTTTGGCCAGGGCTGGGTTTGAACCCACCACCCTTGGCCTATGGAGCCAGCACCCTACTCCTTTTAGCCACCGGTACCACCCGAATATGACTTTCTTTCAAATAAAAGCTATTTTGAATTATCAATGCAAATCAATTTTACCTAGAAAAGGCTGAGAAGTCTAAACCCCACTGTCCTGAAATACAGGCACAGAACTTATCTCGGATAGTAGGTATTCATAACCACTGGGGTTGTAGCTAACCTCATTCTAAAGATAAAAGGCCAGGAGGAAAAATAGAGATTTCATTTGGAAATCTGTCACGAAGGAGAATGAAACAAACAACGCAGACCTCAAATCATCACCCCCCTTAAATCACAGGCACACAGGCAGAGTTAGAGAAACACAGCAACAGCCCCGTGGCTTCCCATTCCTCGACAGAGTCCATCTTTCCATCTCTTTGCCACCACGATGCATCTGGACAAGGGTGGACGCAGGGTTTTCTTCAGGGCTGACATGTATTCACAGCTTGCATTGGTTTATGGTGGTCTCATCCATCTAAACATCAGAACTATTACAGAAAAGGTAGACAGGCATTTTTTACCCATTTTAAAGGTAAGACCCTGACGGCCTAAGAGATTTGCCAAAGAACATATAAGTAACTGGCCGAGCCTGCACTAAGATCCCAGATTCCTGATTCTTTAACTTTACACTTTTTCTGCAATGTTTCAGGGATTCTTGGGGGATCCAAAAAGGTCTGGCTGTGGCTGCAGAGCTGTTCAGTAATGAGGGGCAGTCTCCAGACTTCAGGCCTGGGTGCTGGTCCAAGGCAGTAAAGAGCTTAGAGTAGGTGAAATTGCCCGTGCTGTTTTGGCAATAGTCAGCATCGTTCTGGGGAGAATTCAGGGCCCTTGGGGCTCAGGGCAGGTTCAAACCCAGAGCTGCATTTGAACAACTCCACCCCAGGGAGGGGGTGTCAGCCAATATTCTTCCCAAACACCAGCCCAATGAATTTATTTCCAAGAGTGGAGGGGGGGGTCACATTTCATCAGCTCCCATGTGTTTTAAAGGCTTGGACCAAAAGTACAAGAACTCCTATGGTCCTTCCATGCGGTCTACTCAACACCTGTTAAAGATTCTGTTCACGCAGGAAGCCAGGCGTGTCTGGATTGGTGCCATGTAGTCCCCTCTTCCTGAGAGGTAACTTGGCTCCGGAACACTCTCCCTAACAGAACCTATGCAAAACATAAGCCTTGAGTCTCTGCCGTCCTCACGTGGATGGTGATCTCTAGCCTGGCCTCCCACCTGCCCCTTCCACATTTAACAAAGATGCTTAGGCTCCACTAGCACACATACCACCCTTTTTGTTTTCTGAAATGTATTTTAACAGCAGGGGACTCTCATTCCCTGAGCCCTGAGTATGTGTCCAGCACTGGGCTAGGCGGTTCCATGGCCGTGATGATTCCTAATTCTCCTGACAGTCCTGAGGTGGTCATTCCACAGATCAGAGAGAAAGGCAGGGTGGAGTCCTGGTGAGTCTTCAAATGTCAGGTCCAGGGTCTTTGCATCCACAGATGTTGTGAGCCTGAAGATAAACTTGGCCTACTCCAGCTTTGGAGAAGGAGGCAGGTTTTGTTTCCTTCAGGAGGAGAGCAGAGATCAGCGCCTCCACCCTTTCTTCCTAGCAGCGCCAAGGGGACCCGCAGGTCTCTGCAGAGGGGGCTGCCTCCCCAGGGCAGGGCAGGGCAGGGCAGGGCAGGGGGCAGGGACTGGGCCTGGCGGGCCGGGAGCTGACATCACAGAGTCCCGCTAGGCCCTGCTTTTCCAGGGAGGAGAACTGTCCCCATCCCCGGCCCCCTGGGTCTCCACGCAGCCCGAGATGCTGGGGGGGCACCTAGAGACCCGCAAGGCCAGCGAGGGGTGCGGGAAGACCATTGAGGGATACTGGGAGGCCAGCGAGGGGTGCGGGAAGGCCATTGAGGGATACTGGAACGCCAGCGAGGGCGAGAGACGCGGTGGGGCGGGGCGGGGCGTCCGGTGCGCGGCTCCGGCTCCGCGATGCGGGGTGGGCGGGCCACGTGACCCCACGGAGGCGGAGACCGGGTGGGGGGACCGGCGGCGCGGGAGGGCGGGAGGGGGCGACGGAGCCACTGAGGAGCTGCTCGGTGGCCGCGGACGCCGCCGCCAACGTCTGCCGCCTCCCAGTCACCGCGGGAGAGGCGGCCCCGCCGTCCGCGCCACCAGCCTGGGCAGCCGGCCCCTCGCCTCCCGGCCCGGTGAGTGAGCGGCCCCCTCGCCGCGGCGAGCCCCCTGCGCGCCCCCCGCGACCCGCGGGCCCCGGGACCGGGTAGTCGGCTCTCACCGGAGTGGGGGCAGGAACAGGGCGCGGAGGCGGCGGGCGCCCTCCGGGGGGGTTCCCTGGGGAGGAAGCAGCGGGCCGGGGTCTCTCCGCCCCGGGTCCAGAACAGGGCCCGCAGCCCGCGGCCGGGGGACGTGGGCTCGGCCCGGCGCGGTGGGGCACCCGGGCGGGAGCAGCGTCCGGCCGCGGGTCCTGGGCGCGCTGGGCCCGGCTGTGCCCCTCGCCTGGCGCTGAGCCCGGGGAAAGGAATGGACGAAGGGGAGGGCGGGGGCTGTGTCTGCGCCTCTACCTGAGCGCAAACTCTTCAAAGGCTGAGCCCGGAGCCCGGACCAGGCCGGCGGCTCCCCGAGGGGCACCTGTCCCCGGAGAGCGGTGACTCACCGGGGAGGACGAGGGGGACGTGGCGGGAGAAGCGTCCCCGGAAGCCCCTCCGAGAGCGGGCAGCCCAGGCAGGGGACTGTCCCCTCCGCTGCTTCACCCACCCCAAAGCACACCAGCCTCCCACGAATCCGGAGGGCTCGGCCAGCGCAGCGTGGCCACTCGTAGGCAGCCCGGAGCCTCCCCTCCCTCTTGTCACCCGCCCGCCAAGTGTGTTTTGTGTTGTGATTGAGGAGGAAGCGACGGGAACTCGGCGGGAGACGCGAGAGGCGAGGGCGGGGGCTGTGCGGGACCCGGGCGCTCGTGAGGTCTTGAGCAGAGGGGCTCAGAGGAACCGACTCTGCCGAAGGGATTCTGGCCTGTGTGGCCGGGGAAGTCACTGGCTGGAGTTGGCCAAGGGCCACAGGATGAACCACCCCCCACCCCGCCTCGTATGGGGTCGGGAGAGCGCCGGGTCACGTTGGCACCTGGCGGGTCCTGGGCCGCAGAGCAGGCGGCGGGTGGGGCGCTGTCCGCGGTGCTGAACGTCCTCGGAGGCTGGGGCGGCTCACCGCTGGCCAGCGTCCCCTGCAAACAGAGGCTCAGAACCACTAGAGGAGCGACTACAGCAACAGGAAAAAGGTGCCCTGCCTTCCTCAGCTCTCTGCTTCCCCGACTCCACCTGGGAGGAGGTACCCTGCCTCCTGGGTGGAAGAGCGAGGCAGTGTCACCCCAGGACCCAGCTTTGCTAATTTGTGTTTCTGGTTCCTCTGCCAGGAGCAGTGAGTCTTCGGTGGGAAGGTGTTGAAAGGCGGTTAAGGATGCTGCTTTGGTAACATTTCTGTAGCGCTCGGGAGCCACAGACTTGTGAGGCTGCAGGGAGGCAGAGGTGTCCGAGCTGTGGCTTTTGCTCTCCTCAGCAACCTCTTCCCGGTCCGAGCTCTAGGCAGCCTGGGTGTTTGTTTCTCTAACTAGTTTTGTTTGTGCCTGTGGTAGAGACAAGGATGGATCACTACATGGTCACACTGGTCTTGACCTCCTGGTCTCAAGTGATCCTCCTGCCTAGGCCTCCCAAAGTGCTGGGACTACAGGCATGGGCCACAGCCAAGTTTTTATATCATGGGTAAGGGGGGAGAAGGATCACGCCAATTTTGGGAGCCTAGTTAAGAGAATACTAAGTGAACACCTGCTGGGCAATACGATCTCATTTAAACATTCTCCATACCTGCTAACCCTAAGGACCACACAGATAAGGAAACTAAGATTAGATGTCTTGAATTCAGTCTGCTCAATCCCAAATTCCAAGCCATTTTTATCCCCCCTTTTGGTATCTGGCTTTGAATAGCTGTTACAGGGACTGTAGCAAAAGAATGGCAAAGGCTTATTTTTCCACTGCACACACTCTGCTCTCCCTTCCAGCCCTTTCCTCTGTAATCTGTTCACCCACCCACTGTCACTCACTCCCACCCTCCCAACTGCTTCTCTGCAAGCTGCTCGAGATCCCACTCTTCACACAACTAGAGCTCCAGGATCACAGAGAGAGGTTGGAGGCTACATGGGCAGTCTCTCGAGAGTGTGGCAGGGGTTCTGGAATCCCACAGAGCCAGAGTCCTTGCGTGCTCTCCCATTGAGAGTTCTACTATCAAATGTTAGGCTTGTAATGACTTTAAAGGTCATTCGGCATCATTGTCTTACAAGAACTTGGGAACCAGAAGACGCCATCAGTCTAAGTCACATCACTGAGAACTTAGAATTAGACCCCAGCTGACAGATTCCAGGCTGCTCCCTTCCCACTGTGCCGCGGTGCCTGAAACACTCTTCCAGGCTGGCTCCTTTGACAAGACCATCAGCGTTCATGAACTATATTCGTAATAGGTCACAGATAGAAACAACAGCCAGGCCTCCTGGCTGCTCCTCTTTCCTGCTCCTCCCCTCTGGTCCCACCATTTCAGTGCCGGCTGACCCAGCACAACTACGAGTTATGACCCCCTTCCTCCCTAACAGTCTTCTCTGTGTCAGAAATGCAAAAATGAAAATGGTGGACTGGAATATGGAATTTCCCAGTTTGCTCCTATGTGGCCTATGTTTCCTCTTCTATGACATATTCCCTCAACCCCCCAAAATTTCCCAAAGTTGATTCCCCTAAGCAGCTTCCCACATTCTCCTAGGGGCTTAGAAGAGCCCTACAAAGATCTAGGCCTAAATAAATGTCATTATAAGGGCTACAATGTATAAGATGCTCGCCACATGGCAGGCACTGTGGTGAGCTCTCTCACTGATCATTTGGTTGGCTCTTCACAACTCTGTGCAGTGGTAGCTTCACTAGAAATGGTCCCAAGGCTCCAGTTCACTCTAACACATGGCCGAACCTGAGGTCTACTCACTTCATCTTGCTGTTCTCTCCAGCCTACAGTGGAATTTCATCTTCATTAATTGGATTTCTGTATTGGATTGATAGTTTTCTCCTGTTCCAACATAGAGAGTTTAGAAATTCAGATTAAATTCAAGCAGTATTGTTTTGTTCTCTTATCTCTTAATCTACAACACATTCTCCTCATTTCTTCTCCCTTATTTAAATATCCACATAGACCTTCTTATTGCTAATGCTGACATCCTACTCCAAGCTTCCTCCAGAGCCAGCTAAGGCACATCTCATAATTAAATACACAACTTCTGTGTGTTGCTGATGGGGTGCCCTGGGCCCTGTGAACCAGAAGTCCAACTCTCCAGAACTGCCTTGCAGTCACCAGCCAATGTAGCTATTTACATTTAAATTTTAATTAAACTATAGAAAATTAAAAATTCAGCCTCTCAGCTCTGTGCCTGTAGCTCAGCCACTAGGGCACTAGCCACATACACCAGAGCTGGCAGGTTTGAATCCAGCCTAGGCCAAACAACTATAACAACTACAACCAAAACATAGCTGGGCTTTGTGGTGCACGCCTGTGGTCCCAGCTACTTGGAAGGCTGAGGCAAGAGTATCACTTAAGCCCAAAAGTTTGAGGTTGCTGTGAGCTATGATGCCACAGCACTCTACCAAGGGTGACAGCTTGAGACTCAAAAAAAAAAAAAAAATTCAGCCTCACAGTCCCTAATCGTATTTGGCTAATGGCTACTAGATATACATTGCACAGTGCACACAGGGACAATTGTCACCACTGCATCACTATGAGACCATGCTGCGTCCCCACAGCAACCAGAACAGGGAATTGGGAAGAAGGAAGGAAGGGCCTATTCTCCCTTGAAGTTTCTTCTAAGAAAGAAAAAAAGCCACATATGCCTAGTACATCCCAGCAGCCCACAGAGGCCCGGGACAGTCAGGCTGGCAAGGAGGGCTCCCATCTCAGGTCCTATGTGAGGAGCTGGCAGCTTCAGGAGTCTGTGTCTCGTGGATTCCACCTTACTATGAAGTAAAACCTTCCATGAATGAGATTTGTTGTTTTCCTGAATTTCAACTTAGAAATAACCTGAAAGTTCTTCTTCAGAATTCAAGTTCTCACGTCACATATTTGTGTGGTAATACCTGTGTATACCTAGTCTTAGTAAGCGCAGTACAATAAACATGGGATGAATGTCAGGCTCTGTAGTGCCCCTGCCACTTATAACTTGGTGCTATCACTCGGCCCTTTAGAGCATCACTCCTTCACTGGCAAACCTTTGAGAACTGCCACAACTATTTCAAAGCACTTCTGTGAAAGTAGAAGTGTGGGCACGTGAAGTACTTTGTAAGGAGCATGGCTGGACCTGCAATGCTCGATCATTTCATATACACACAGGGTAGTTCAAGCTGAACACTTCTCGGAATGTCTGAATGTTTTCGATCCTGCTGTGAATGCATTTTGCCGTTGCTGTCATGTATTACACTGAGCGGAATGTCAAGGAAAAGCATTTGGGGTTGTTGAGGTTTCTGGTTGATGGGGTCCTAGAATTGAAACACTGTGCATTCTTTGTGGTTTAGTGTATCTGGCCCTGAATGTCTCCTTCTCAGGAGTAAAATTAAGTAGAAGGTCTCAGTGGTTTAAAATAGCTTTTACCTTTTAACTCATAGTTTTGAATTAATTGTCAACAATTATCCTGTTGCGGTAATAGCAGAAATAACCTAAAAAAATATTATGGATACTCCTCAGGACGAGTGGGTAAGAAGGAAAATTTAAAAGAAATATTTTTACTGATTTATTATTTAAAATGAGCTTCTGCCCATTCTCATAAATCAATGAGAATAAGATTAATTCTATATCATGCATTGGTTAACTAAATTCTTGAGGTTGCATTAGAGATTCCGACCTTAACTAAGGAGTATTTATACCATTCATTCTCTAAGACAGACTCTGTTGGGGTCAGGAGCAGAGCCGTGATCACCTGGCTGACATCTACTGCCCACCTGTCTTTGGTCTCCTATTCCTGCACCATGATCAGTGGTGTTTAGGCCTCATCTACGAGAGCCTTTTCAATGCAGCTGTAACCTTTTGTAATAGTTCACCATTTTGATACTTTTTCTGTTTTTCTCCTATAGCACAAAAACTAACACAAAGCTCAAACATTGTACAAAATGAGGCTGCACATGAAACTGTTTCAACAGATGATTATTAACTATATCTACTGTGATTGTCACTCATCCTGCAGCTCAGTGATTACCAAAGCCCTGGAGAGGTCAGGCTGAGAATGGCCAATAGCACTAGATTCTACCAGGGTCTCTGCCGGGCCTCTCCTTTTCTGGGAGCAAGATCCTCTATGAGAGGAGCAGCGGAGACATGCTCCAAGCCCCTGCTGCTGATCAAGCCTGCCATTCTCAGGCCTCTGTTGCCCATGGAATTATATTACTGAAGGGAAAATTAGTGGGACTGTCAGCTCTGGCCTCTGGCAGGTCATGCTAGCTTTAATAATAAACATCTTTTGATGGGAGTAAGGCTTATTCACTTTGTGGGGCTTATACCTTGGAAAGGCCTGAATTTTGAAAAGAGGAAAATGCCATTTCCTGGGAGCTGAAAAGAGTTTAATTTTCTCTGTCTGTAGCTTAAAAGACTTCCTTGATTTTATATGCCAAGAAATAAAGAGAACTGGCAATGTAGCTTTGAAACTTATCCTTGTAGCATGTGATCATCTATTTAACCAGTGACGTAATTGAGGAGTGTCCTATATTGGCACAGAAACGCCGTGGTGAAGGGTGTCTGGAGCTCCTGTCGCCTGGCACACAGTACTCAGTACGTGTTTGTTGAATTCAGGCCATTATTCCGGGTCAGTTCCTGCCAAACACTCATCTTGCCAGCCCTGTCCACCAAAAAAATGACTAATCTTTATGGCATTTTCCTTTAGCAAATCAAGCAGGGACAAACACAGGACATCAGATCTCACCCTAACAACCACACGCGTAGGCTTGTGACGGGCAAGACAGACTGGTCCTGAGAATTGTGTCCCTCTGCTGTCCTCGGAGAACAAGGGACACATCAGCCCCAGCTCTTGCATTTCACTGTGATGAGGCAACTTCACAAACTCAAAGCATAAACAGAGTCTGTGTGCTTTTCCACTTTTACCTTAAAGAAATACTTGTTATATCCTTGGGAAAATATTGAGTTGACCTTTCTGACTGTGGCAGGCAATTGCCATCGTTCCTGAATTCAGAAGCTTATCTCAGCATGAAAGCACGTGTGTTAATTTGAGGGGAATTGGTGATGTCACAGTCTGACAGTTCAGAGAATATTATCCCTTTTCCAGAAATAACTGGGCATCCCTTTAAAAGCTTTAACAGGTGATTATTGATAAAAGTAAAAGAGAAACAGATCATGCCATCCTAGCCTGTCAATAAGCACATGCCTAGAATTAACTGATTCTCATTTGCCAAAGGCAAAATATTCCAACCCAATAAACTGTCCTACAAATGCAAGCTGTTTCCATGACCTCTCTACTTTTTTTTTTGAGACAGAGTCTCACCATGTCGCCCTCAGTAGAGTGCTATGGCGTCACAACTTACAGCAACCTCAAACTCTTGGGCTTAGGTGATTCTCTTGCCTCAGCCTCCCCAGTAGCTGGGACAACACCCAGCTATTTTGTTGTTGCAGTTTGTCCAGAACTGGGTTTGAACCCCCCACACTTGATATATGGGGCCAGCGTCCTACCCACTGAGCTACGGGCACCACCCCAACCTCTTCACTTTTTAATTTTTTTCATTTGTTTGTTTCTTTATATAATCAGTAAGTAAAAACAATTACACCCAGGTTTTTGAAATTCTGATGACAAGATGGTCTTCATAATTGGAAAGACTTATTTGAGATTATATCTATATAAAATATGCCAATATTTTGTAACAATAACATACTGAACCCTATCACTTCTCAGAGAAATTGACGCTGAGATCGTCACCTGAGTTAATGGCAGTGGTGTAAGTAAGACTTGAGTCGCTCTCAACTCACTTCTCTTTGTGTCTTTTGTGTCATTTTTTTGTTGTTTGTTTATTTGTTTGTTTTAGAGATAAGGTCTTGCTCTGTTGCCCGGGCTGGAGTGTACAGCACAGTCATAGCTCACTCTAGCCTCCAACTTCTGGACTCAGGCAATCCTCCTACCTCAGCCTCCCAAGTAGATGGGGGTGCATGCCACAATGCCCAGATAACTTTTTAATTTTTTATAGAGATGTAAATCTCACTGTGTGGCCCACGTGGTCTCTGACTCCTGGCTTCAAGTAATCCTCCCACCTCAGCTTCCCCGAGTTCTGAGATTATAAGCATAAGCCACCATGTCTGGCCTCTGTGCATCTTTTAACATCATTCATCTCCCCATTAGTCATGAAAACTTATTTAGTCAATGAGTTTAATTGCTTCCCCAAAACTTTTATCAGAGCTTATAGGAGCAGCAACGTGGATGTACTTAGATTCAGATTATTTCCCTTGAAACCTTGAAATTACCTCAATGATAGTTAACAGGTCCATGGGTGACACTTAGAGCCAGAGGAAGGATTCAGAGCCCCAGAATCCTTATTGCAAGAATTTGGGCAAGTGTTTAATACTCTGACCTTCTTTATATTCATCTCTAAAGCAAGATGTTTAGATTAAATATTATTCCAGGCCCTGCAAGCTAAAACCTTCTATGGTTCTATGAAATAGGACTAAGGGCTTGGATCATCTATACTCTGACTTGATAAGCCCAAAGAATTAAAAAGAAATCAAGATTCTTATTTTTACCTCCTTTCATACTGGAAGTTCTGAACTTCATGCTAGTACTCTCCCCGGTAACAATAGATATTGATAGCTAATATTTATTTACATATACTTATGACCCTATAAGGTTGGTAATGTCATAAAACCCATTTTACAGATGAGAAACTCAAGTTCTAAAGTACTTAAATAACCCTGCCCAAATTCACACAGCTAACAAGTTGCTGTTGTGCTAAACCACATCCATGAGAGCCAGGAGCCTCTCAGACAACTGAGTGTATCATCTGCCAACCATCCACCACAAGGCCCCACTGTGGTCTGCAGACCACTCTCCACAGGGCCCCAGTGTGGTCTGCAGACCACTCTCCACAGGGCCCCATGTGGTCTGCAGACCACTCTCCATGGGGCCCTGCCATGGTCTGCAGACCACTCTCCACAGGACCCTGCTGTGGTCTGCAGACCATTCTCCATAGGGCCCCGCTGTGGTCAGCAGACCACTCTCCACAGCGCCCTGCCATGGTCTGCAGACACTCTCCACAGGGCCCCGCTGTGGTCTATAGACCACTCTCCATAGGGCCCTGCTATGGTCTACAGACTACCCGCCACAGGGTCCCCACTGTGGTCTGCAGACTACCCTCCACAGGGCCCCTGCTGTGGTCTGCAAACCACTGGCCACCCTTGAGCAAGTCACTTATCATCTCTGGGCTTTATTACAATTACTTCTAGTGTAAACCATCACTGGCTTTGGTATTGGTAGGATACGTGGCGCCACAGGGCCCTGCTCTCAGGTATTGTGTTCTTTGCCTTCATCTTCTGGCTAGAAGAGCAATTGAGCGGGTGGACAGGACTCAGTTCTGTGTTTCTGTGACACTTTGTAGGGACCTGCGTTATCCTTCATAGGATGGTTCTTATCCCTCTGCAGTTGACGAGATCAATCATTGTCTCAGGGGCTCAGGACTGAACGCTGTGTGCTGCTGCCTGCAGTGAAGGCCCCTCTGCTGCCCCTTCCCAGCAAGTGTGATGGCCACACACCATGGTGCAGTGCCCAGCAACTTGCAAAGCTACAAAAGCTAACCCACCACATTCTCACTGTCACCTGGTCTTCTAGCTTCTGCCCCCAGGTTTTTGGCTCAGAGTAACAATCTAGACAGCTTTTCAGGCAGAGAAGAGCAGCCCCCAGAAAGCTGTCTCCTGGAGGAAGGCTTGAATCAGGAGTAAGACTACAGTCTTCAAAGTCATGGTGTGCAATGTATTTTCTTCTCGTTGAGCCTGTGTTGCCAAATTAGTCATAAATACAGGACACCCCAGCTCTCATCTACTTCGTCATGGATTTCAACGTGCCCCAACCCTGCAAATGGGTTCTTCACCTTTAGATTCTAGTATATTCTTTAGCTCCAGTTTCTAGTACATGTGGCTAATAAACTAGCCACATGTCCTACCAATACCAAAGCCAGTTACAGAATGCATAACTCTGCTCCTGCCCCAGTGGTCTTCTAGATTCTTGTGGGGAGTGGGATGGTCTAGGAGATAGAAGATCTGGTTTCCAGTCTTACCTCTGAAATACACTGCCTAAGAGATTTGAGCCAGTGCCATTCAACTTTTTCAAGACTCGGTTTTCTTATCTTTAAAATAGGGGCAATAGAATTTGCCCCTCACTCTGCAAACAGGGCCAGTGAGACATCATTTGTTAAAGCTCCTTGTAAGCTACAACATCTGTACAAGGAAGAGGATGAATTTCCCACCCTTTCAGTCTTTCACAGTGAAAAATAACTCTCATGTTGCTGACACCCAATCTTGAAGCAGGGTTGACAGCTATTTCAGTGGCTTTAGAGCAGGCGTCCTCAAACTACGGCCCTCGGGCCACATGCCACCTGCTGAGGACATTTATCTGGCCTGCCAGGTGTTTTTGTCACCGGTTCCTGTCCTGCTTAGCAGCTGACTCATCCCGGGGCCCACAGTCCAGCCCTCCAATGGTCTGAGGGACAGTGAACTGGCCCCCTGTTTAAAAAGTTTGAGGACTCCTGGTTTAGAGTTACCAAGATCTTGGCCCTTAACTTGCAAGTCTAGAAAATGGTCCTTACAATGGATGAAGCTTCCTGGTTCCTTCTAAATCAATGGATCACAACCTGGGGCCGTGTTACGTCACAGAGGGGTATTTGTTATTGTCTCAGACACCAGGGTGGGTGTTACTACTGGCTTTTGGTGGGCTGGTACCTGGACTGCTATGTCCCTGGCACCAGGCAGGCCAGTGCTGGGCAACACCAGGAGCTGTCCCCCTGCCCTGAGAAAGGCAGCTCAGAGTGGTCCCCAGCTCTCCAGTGGGTACAGACTGGGAGAATTTACTCTGGACCCCCCCACTCAGATGAAGACCGCCATGCCCATGTGTTATCTCAGAAACATCACTGGGCTCCCAATAGCTTTACTGAGACATAAAAAAATGGGCCAGAGATCACTGGTTTTTTAAACGTGGCCTCATACGCATCTGTAAGAAACCCCCACCAACTTTATTGGCCAAAGGGCCAATATCTTAATAAGCCCGTAATGTGAGACCTAGCCTAAAGGTCGGCATGTAGTAATCCCAGATTAGTACACTGTGATTCTGAAAACCAGCATCTTTGAAGTTTACCGAAGAAACACTGGTTTTGCCCTGACCCTATGACCAGCATAGGTCTAAGTAGGCACTGAACACGAAACCCCCTCCCTGCCCTAATGTCACCCACAGTCTGAAAGACGCAAACTCCACTCATCATGTGTGTGACACGGCATGTTATCAGGGACTGTTAACTGCACTGTGTTATCAGGGACCCTCAGAGGGGGACCCAGGAGCAATTCACTTACATGGAGGATATTGCAACTGAACTGTGGCTTGAGTGGTGTAATGTTTTCTCACATGCAAACAGGAGAGAGAAGGCTATTGCAGAAATGGGACAGCACGTGGAAGGCTGGAGACAGAGGTGACACAGGTGCAGGCCAACGCTCCCCTGGCTGGGAGTGTTGGGAGATCACATCACAAAGACAAAAGACCTTTGAACATAGCTGGTGGGTGTACTTATTCAGCCAGGGGTCTCCCTTTGGACAGGGTTTTATGAGTATTTTAGGAATATCATTTTTATTCAGGGCTATTGGAGTCTAGTCTTACAACTAGAAGGAACCTCAGAAGCCATCCCAGCCTTCCCCCTTCCACAGTTTACACTACAAGTAGCTGTAATAAAGCCCAGAGATGTTAAGGTCGCCTACCAAGTCTGTGGCATATAAGGACTGGAACCGGGCCGTCCTCTCAGAGCAGAGCATTTCCTCTACCCTGTGCCGCCTTTGGGAATTTTATTCATTGTCTGGACATCATCCACCAGCACACAATGTGATGATTAAGTATTTATGAAGCTCCAGGTTTTCCACTGCTCACCATTAAGGCCTCCCATAGTTCCTCCATCACAAGCAGACGACAGCTAAGACCCTGAGCTGCCGCTGCACAGAGCTCCCTCTACAGACACACAAACAGCATCCAGGCGCGTGGATGTGGCCGCTGCACAGAGCTCTCTCTGCAGACGCACAAACAGCACCCAGGCGCGTGGATGTGGCCGCTGCACAGAGCTCTCTCTGCAGACACACAAACAGCACCCAGGAGCGTGGATGTGGCCGCTGCACAGAGCTCTCTCTGCAGACACACAAACAGCACCCAGGCGCGTGGATGTGGCACTCTCCCCACATCACACACCCTCCCTGCCCCTCCCAAGACTGCCAGAGATCTGTGTGGCCAGGCGCAGCCTGGACAGAGGGCACCCACTCTCCGCTGGTCTGCAAGTAACGTGCTGCTGGCGCCCATGTGTGCGTGACCACAGCATCTCCATCTTAGAGGAGGGGGCTTCAGAACAACAAAGCTGACTGTATAGGGCTCATCAGAGGAGGACAGCAGACTCCAGAGTTTCCGTTTTGTACAGGACTGAATTTACTCCTAATAACTTTTCCAGGCTTATGATCCTAAACTCTGCCTCGTAGTCAAGTCCATCTGTGCACACTGGACTTTCTGAGTCTGGCTATTCCCCATTTCCCTTCCTCCCTGGCCACCCCTCCACCACCCAACACACCCCATGGACATCCCTCAGTTCACTGCTCAGTGTGCTGCAGTGGAGCTAAGCCCCACAGGGGGACCACCTGCCCACAGTTGCACAGTGCAAAGCAGTGCTGGTCCTGGATTCCCTACCCCCAGCCCTGTGCTCTCCCCTTGCCCCAGACTGCTGTTCTGTGGATGGATAGTGGGGCGTCCACACACCCACACTCTCACGGCCCAGCCAGAGGAGGGATGGAAATGACTGAGCAGCCTGCTCCAAGGTCCCTCCCAGGGCCTTGCTGAGCGCCCACACACCCCTGCTATGACCACTTTGAGAAGCTGGATCGGGGGAGCTTAAGCTCTGGTCTAGGGGACACTTAGGGCCGGCGCTGTCACTCAGTAGTGGAAACCCCAGAAAACAAAGTGCCAGGAAGAAAGACAGCAGGGCCCATGGCTCCCATCATTTGAGAATGAAGCAAAGTTCACTGTGGTGGCTTATTAGATTATGATCCTAGAGACCAGACGATTGGGTTCTGGGTGGATATAAGGAAGATCGGCAGTGGCCAGAACGTGAAAAGGCCGGCTCCCAAACCGGTCCTGCTCTGTGGCCATGTGTTCTGCCTGCCCGGTCGGCAGGACGTGTTTCAATTAGTGCAGACCAAGTTTGCACTCACAGGAGGTATTTTTGTAATCAGTGGAACTCAAATTTTCAGGGAAAATTACTTCTAAGGAATCATTTAAAGACATAAACAGGTGGTATTTCAGTAAGGATCATGTTGAAAAGAGAAGCACAAAGACAGAGAGAAGTCCGCAGACTCTCTGGTCGGGGAGGCTTGTCTCACAGTCTGACCAGGCTAATTAGATTCTGTCAATTCTATTGAGAGTAATCTAGCTCTGAGGAACCAGCCTCGCTCTCCAGGTCCAGGAGACTGCTGGAAACTGGGGGCATTGCAGGTACCCGGGGTGCTTGTGGGTGCTGTGGGCGGCTCCCTCCTGCTGTGGGGACAGGGAGAGGATGTGACAGTGAGAGCCGACCCGTGAGCACAACAGCAGGTCAGCGAGTTGGAAGGACTCAGGAGACGCTGAGGCTGCAACAGAGACAGAGGGTCTTTGCAAACTCCACCCAAGAGTTTCTGGAATCCCTGTGCCCACCAAACCGAGGGTCTTACTCCCTCTATTTCCCTGCTGGTGGGGAAACCGGCAAGTCCTTTTCGTATAAGACAGAGACTGTGTCTGGTCTCCGTGCGGCCCTGTGGGACATTGTTCCCGATGTGTCACTGTGTGGCGGCTGCTCCATGCACACCTGTCTCGTGTCACTGAAATGCTGTGTGTCCACAGGGAGCTCCGCCCCTCCCACAGCTCAACCACCAACTGTGAGGAGCCACCCCAGGCCTCGTGCTAGTTTGTAAGGGACAAACCCCTGGGACTTGGTGCTGATGCCGTTTATTCCATTTTGTAGGGGTCGTGACCCAGCCTTGCCCTCAGCACACCTCTGCCGTGCCCTTGGCAGTGACCCCAACGTGTGGCCCCTGATGTTCAGCACCTGGGTCAGTCACTGTCAACAGTCACACGTGACTATGACTCAGCTACAAAATGCTGAAGGAGTTGGCTCTCCAAAGTATTTTAAAAAATCAGACAACATTGTTGCTCTGAAAGAGGCCAAACAACCATTTCAACTATTTTTATTTTCCCCTGAGCTGACTGGTTACCGTCTTTCCAAGCAGGAACACACTACATGGACAGTTTGGGGTCCATCTCAGGTTCTGTCCTAGTCACAAAGACTGTGACACACTTTCTGTTCCCGCATCAGAACACAGGGAGGAAAGATCTGAATGAGCGTGGCCTGGTCTGTCAGAAACTCACATCAATGCCGACACTGAGCCATCACAGAGGCCGGGCTTTCCCGCTCCACACCGCACCGCCTCAGGGAGCAGCCCGTGTCCCTCCCTCGCACCCTCAGGTCTGCTCTGGCCTGCAGTTATAAATAGACTTTTGGTCTCATCACAGTGTGTCAAGAATCCAGGGACACTTTGTCATTTGGCACGATGGTGTCATCTCTATACTTGTGATTTCAGTATGGCAAATTAGTGAGTGCTCTCCTTCAAATCGAGGATAATCATACAGCCGTGTCACAGTGCTTCTGGCGAGAGCTGCGTTCCTGACATTGACTCACTTAGTCCTCCCAGGCAGGTACTGTGATGCTCATTTTACAGACGTAGAATTCAAATGGCTTGCCCAAGTTCTCAGGGAGGCTCCAGTGCCATCTGACACATCGGTCTGCCCATCTGTGCCCACCCATAATCTTAAAATTCTCTCTGAATTGAAATAGGCCAGTCCTGATGTATCTATGTGAGGGCACAGGAGATAAGCACGGCCCCGTGGGCCCACCTTCATGCCTTAGCAGAGAATCAGGCCCAGGAGTTCTAAGATTCGGTGTGGGACTTGGAGCAAGTCATACTTTTCCTAAGACTTCTGCTACTAAAGCAAGAAATAATAGCTCTTTATTCACTCTTTTATGCATTCATCCATTCACTCAACAAATGTACTAAAAACTGAAGCTACCATGGGGGGAAATAGACTAGTGAGCATTAATAAAAGTAGAAACCATTGTCCTGAATATTGTTGCTAAAATAAAAATAATATGGAGTCCCAATTTCCTAGGGTACATGGAGGACTCAAGATATTGGAGACTGGTGGTTTTGGTTCAGTTGTCTTTATCAGTAAATTATTTGAATTCTTCTTACATAATTGTCAAGGAAATAAAGTTACAGGCCTAAGTAACCAACATGATACGAGTTATTCCTTATGAAAGCAAAGGCCTGGACAGACTTGCCCTGAACTGTCAATGATTCACTCTACATCTCAAGACTTAAATTAATTTTCTAGACATTCAAGATACATCTTCATGTGCCAGGAACTCACTTCTTTCAGCGAAGGCTGAGATTATTTGATTACCCCAGAGCAAAAACACAGCAGAGGGAGACTGATAGGTGGTGTTCGGGGAGCTGATGGCAGAAGGGACATTTATTAACAAAACAGAATGGGGGTTTCCAAGGGGAGGCAAGTAATCTGAAAGGCCATTTTGTTTGGTTGAGAGAATTCTGAAGTTTAATCTTGCTGATGGGCTGGAGAATATTAAGGAAATGTTGAGTGAGAGAGTAAAAAAGAAAATTAAGCCAACACCAAGAGGGGGATGAGATTGCGCCCATGTTAACACACTCTCTCCCGCAGCGAAGGTGGGGGGCAGGCTGGGCTCCTACGGGGGTGAGAAGGGAGATGCGTCTCTCCCCCCAGTCACGGCCTTTGCTGGTGTCTGGGGGTGGGAGTAAGAGGTACACAAATAACTAGTTTCCCAGCTCTGAATCCAGATTGTCCCCAGCTTTCAGAAATCACTTTCAAGAGGCACCATTATGAAGCCATGAACTGAGGACTCCACCCGCAGCAAGCCTGGAGGCCTAAGTTAAGTATGGACTGAGTGGACTTTGAAGGGGATTTTCTCCTCCTGAGACAAGGGACATTGAGCCTTTCCCAGCATAAGGCCAAAACCAAACAAATAAAGAATCAATGGGAAACCAGTCAGTAGAAAATGAAACAAATTTGCCAGCCTGGTCAGGCAGCTCAGCGTGTGTGCAGGCCCGAAGTCTGATCTAGTATGACAGAATGACACCAGCCATAACCGGGGTGTCGGGGTGTGGCCCAGGGCATGACAGCACCGCCTCTCTCAGGGTGGTCCGCAGCAGCTCAGCTTTGCATGTCAAAGCAAAAGTCTCAAGAGTGGGGGGTTTAATGAACTACAGGTGTTGCTTACCAGAATTCGTGTGGGACTCAGCTGCTTGCAGTGCTGCAGAGACTCATTTCAGCGTAAGCTCCATGATGTGGACTGAGTCCCCTCCTGGACCGTGAGTACCGTAAGCTCAGCAGTGAGAGCCGCTGAAGGCCGCCGTGACAGAGAGTGACAGAAGGCTCTGATAGCAGCAAGTGGGATGGATGAGGGGCAGGGACAGAGAGGGGAAGAGACTGCAAACAAGACGTCAAGGCGGGAGATTGATCTGTGAAAACTGCAAGAAAACAAGAACCACCAGCTGCAGAGGCAGGAGCGCTGCCGTCTGTCGGCCTCTGCTGCGGAGCTGAGGCGTGTCACCCACGCTTGTTTGGGAAAAGCACCTCCGAAGACTGAGGGGGAGGTCCCCACTGCTCCTCTTGTCCCTCACCTGACTCCAGGTGTCCCCACTTCTCAGGTGGCGGGAACCACCCCACTTGCTGTAACACAGTCGGTGGAAAAGAGAGGGAGAAAAACCAGATAAGCCTTGTGTCCCCGGAACCACGACAGGGCCGAGGAGGCACCGGAGCCGGGGTGTTGCTTCCAGCTCCTCCTCCAGCCACGTGGGCCCCACCTCACAGAGGCCCCCAGATTCCTCTACTGACAGACAGGACACCCGGGAGGATTGCCATGGTTCCTTCCAACTGGAAAGTTTATCATATCAGCAGTGTGTTATTAATTTAAAGATGCATTATCTGGATCACGTTCAACTCAGTTCCAGAACGGTCTCTACAATGCCGAAGCTCCTGATTGCTGTCCCCACTTTGTTATTCCACCCTCCGTTTCTTGGGTTTTTTCCATCACTATTCTGCTGCAGTATTTTTCCCCTCTTCCTTTTTTTCGTTTATTTTCTGGTGACAGCAGAGAAAGGGATACTTCATCAGGACAAGAAGCTGAGGTCACCAGCTTGTCCACAGGACAGGGAGGAGCCAAGGCCCCGTGGCTGTCCCCACACTGTGGCCACCCACACGCAGCACCAGCGAGAAGAGGCAGCTGGGCTCAGACTCCCTCCTGACCGACTTTCCTGGCTCCTTTCTCCACCAAGCTGCTGGCTTTCAGGTGTTCTAGAGAAGTCTCTTCACTACCTACAGGCAACCAAGTGACTGTTTTCACTCCCTTTCCCAGGATACATCTCAGAGAGAGAGACGACCTGCACAGTCTCGCTCTAGCCCAGCTTCAGTGTGACCACCGTGGCTGCACACAGCCATCCTCTGTGGCTGCCTCTGTACAGCCTCGTCCTGCTCAGATGGGTGGGTCAGCTGAGCCCTGGTGGCCCCACTCCAGGAAGAGGGTGGGCCCTGCTTGGACCCCTGTCTTCTCTCCCCTTATCACGGCTGCCTCTGAGAACCACCTCCCTGCAGGGGAGCTGGGGCAGGGTCTCCTGTGCCTCCTGACCTCTGCCTGTGTGTCTCCTATGCCAGCTTGGTTCTCTCTGTTTTGAAACAACTGAAGCTACCCTGAAGCAGTGAGTGAAGAACAAATAGCCTTTCTCCTGGTCTTCACAACAGAAGGAGAATGGAGATTTCCTCTACAATTCAGGATCCTGCAGCAAGAACCAGATTATTGAATTGCTAGAAATTGTAAAACAAAACAAAAAAAACTCCACTAAATTCCCAGATAGCTCTATGGGAGCCCAAACCCACAACACTGGACAGATGGGGAAGGACTGAGTTGCCAAACGTGTGAGGGAGGCTGAATCCCAGGCAGCAGCTGCTCCCCCACCCCCCCACCAACAGCCAGAGCAAGAACAGCACCCTCGGGGTCTCAGCCCAGGCTGCCCCCGCATCTCATGTGCACTGACACAGACTAGGGCAGCAACCTACAAGGTCGCTATCATCATCCTCATTTGGGGGATGAAGAAAATCTGGTTCAGAGAACTATAAACTTGTTGCAGGAAGGCAAGGACCCCCACAGCCTGACTGCAGAGACCACAGGCTTTGTAGAGCCACGTTGCCTCTGCAGAAGGATAAACTGCTAAAACTTAAACTTTATTTTAAAAACCCAGATCAGTGAACTGGAGGGAGGCCCCTGTGTCCCAGGACTCCTGCCTCGTGGGCCCGTCTTCGGGGTCTCACTTTCCCTGTCTGTGAGTGGAGGGTGTCAGCCCAGCTCTTCCTTCCAGCCCCAGCACCAGGGCACTTCCCAGCCCCTGTGTTTCCCGAGGTGCAGCCATAGCACAACACACTAACAGGAAGTGCTGCTCTGAGGCTCTGGGTCGGCTCAGAAGATAATTCTGTCCTCCAGAGAGAGTCTGTAAACCGTGTGCCTCTAGACACCCATGGTCAGGGCTGGCGTGGGCCACACACTGTCAGGTGCCCCCCACCCTCAGTCCACTCCTGACAACACTGGAGGGCAGACGTGAGCTCCAGACTTCTCGTCACCATGTATTTATAAAAGGGCTGATGAGGCTCAGCACCCATAGCTCAGTGGTTAGAGGGGCAGCCACATGCACCAGGGCTGGTGGGTTCTAACCCAGCCAGGGCCTGCTAAACAACAATGACAACTACAACAAAAAAATAGCCAGGTGTGGGGTAGGCACCTGTAATCCCAAGCTACTTGGGAGGCTGAGACAAGAGAATCACTTAAGCCCAAGAGTTTGAGGTTGCTGTGAGCTGTGATGCTACAGCACTCTACTGAGGGCAACAAAGTGAGACTGTCTCAAAAAATAAATAAATAAAAGGGCTGATGACTCAAAAGTGAATGGGAGAGAAAAGATAAATATTATACACCCACATGTAGGTCTTATTTAAAACCCCATCACAAGAACCTGTGAACAGTAGATAGGGCTGGAGTGACTTACCAGCAAGGTTTTCTGTTTAATAAAAGGGATCCCAGGATTACTTCCAACGGTGTGTTTGGAGGGCAGTGGAGACTGGTTGTCATGGAGAGTCTCTCATCTCTCCAGCTCACGTGCTGGGAATCAATGCTAGCTGGATGCAGATCAAAACCAAGGTGGGCACGTGTATTGCTCAATTCAAAATTCTGTTTGCAAAACTTTGCTCTACCCACAACCTTGGGATGAGCGTTTGTTGAGCTGACGTGAGCACAGATCCACGAGCTACATAGGAGCTGGGTGCCCAGGGAGCAAGGAGGGGAGTTGAGAGGGAGGAGAGAGATCCTGATGGCAAATATTGCTTTGGCTTTTTTTTTAATGGAAAGATGTTGATAGAGGGGAGATCACACTTGATACAACTCTTTGAGTTCACCAAAAACAGCTTCAACTAAGCTGTCTAGACCATGCACAGGCTACATGGGTCGGCATGTTTAATCAAAGCCACAAGGCCAGGGTGAGCCCTGGGAACCTCATTTCTGCGTCTGTGGTCTGCCGTGTCCTAACCCATCCAAAGCACATTCCAGGGAACACCCTCCGAGCCTTGGCGTGAAGATTGTAAAATTATCAGGGCAAATGTAGACCCCCAGTGCTATTTCTCTTCACCTCAACAGCAAATGTAAATTTTATTTCAAAGAGGAGTTTAGCTGGGATAATACCTTCAGTCACTCCTTTCTTATGAAATTACTCATGAGAAAACTTTTCAAAAACAGATGAGCTATGCAGGTTTTCTTTATTCAATGCTGTTGTGTCCTTCCAAAAATGTTTGTAAAAACAACTTTCATGTTTTCAGACCAGAAGAAACTGTTACTGTGATGACGTTGAGGTGACACCCAGCTCACTAGAGAGGTGCACAGAAGTACCCAAGCCTCCTGCCCTGAGTCAAGAGGGCAGGAAGTGTGCCCGGGTCTGAGTCCAGAGACCCCCAAGTGGCAGCGTGGTCTCCTGAATTCAAGAGAGAAACCCTGTTGCCAGTTGAATCTACTATTTGCTTATTTTTTAATCCAAGTATCAAAATTTGGACTTATAAAAAAAAATCTATTGCATTTGTGGCTTGGCGCCCATAGCACAGTAGTTACAGCATCAGCCACATACACCAAGGCTGGCGGGTTCAAACCCAGCCCAGGCCAGCTAAGCAAGAACGACAATTGCAACAGATAAATAGCTGGGTGTTGTGGCGGGCTCCTGTAGTTGGGAGGCTGAGGCAAGAGAATTGCTGAATCCCAAGAGTTTGAAGTTGCTGTGAGCTGTGATCCCATGGCACTGTGGAGGGTGACATAGTGAGACTCTGTCTCAAAACAAAACAAAAAAAAAATCTATTGCATTTGATTAGAACATGGACAAATCGATTTTTTTTTCTTGAATAATGTAGTCTAATAAGTGTTCAAGTATGAAAAACTTCCCAGAATGGGGAAAATGAACAAAAAATTACTCCATGAATGCTCTATCTCTTACATAAAAATAATTTAAAACTGGCATAATGGTAGGTGGGTTAAAGTAGTAAGGTTATATGTCTTTTTCCCACTTAATAAATTTTCTTTATAGTAATTTTAAGGAAAAGAGGGAGCATGATATTTCTCAAATCAATGAGTCCTATTGGTTGAGAGAAATACATATTTCCTAATACGCAGAAGATAATCAATTTCAAAATCAGTTTCAACTCAATAACAGTTTACCCCTCTGAAAGAGTCTATGTTTTTTCCCCCTGAACACATCTAAAAGTTGAAATAACCCTTTGAAACCTCTGGTGAGCTGCTTAAGAAGGCCTTCCATCAGTATCGGCATTGGCAATTGATAGGCACATGTTAATGAGTAATTTCATGGGACACAAGCTTAGAAATCACTTTCAGAGGCATAAATGAGTCTTGCCCAAGATCAAAAAAACACCCATTGGGAAACAGACCTGGAACTCGAGGTCTTTGCCTCTTGTCAATGTTAGAAATCAGTCACATTTTGATTCCAGCCCAGTGGATTGGATGCTGGTCACATACAGCGAGGCTGGCAGTTTCGAACCCAGACCGGGCCTGCTAAACAACAACGACAACTGCCAAAACAAAAAACAAAAAACAAAAACGTAGCCAGGCATTGGTAGTGGGCACCTGTTGTCCCAGCTACTTGGGAGCCTAAGGCAAGAGAGTTGCTTAAGCCCAAGAGTTTGAGGTTGCTGTGAGCTATGAAGCCATAGGCCTCTACTGAGGGTGACATAGTGAGACTCTGTCTCAAAAAAAAACAAGGAGTCAGAGCCTGTAGCTCAGTGGGTAGGCCACCAGCCACATACACTAAGGCTGGCAGGTTTGAGCCCTGTCTAGGCCTGCTAAACAACAATGACAACTGCAACAAAAAAATAGCTGGGCATTGTGACAGGTGCCTATAGTCCCAGCTACTTGGGAGGCTGAGGCAGGAGAATTGCTTGGGCAATTCTCAAGACTTTGAGGTTGCTGTGATGCCACAGCACTCTACCAAGGGTGACAAAGTGAGGCTCGCTCTCAATAAAAAAGAAAGAAATCACTGACACATAAAGCAGGCTCACAGGCCATTCCTACATCAACTTGCCACAACAGTCCAGGGCCAGGCAGTCACTGGTGTGGAAATCAAGAGCTCACATCCCTGGTCCAGCAGGCCTGCACACAGAGCATTATTCACATGGGGACACAGCAGGATGGAACAGGACAGAGCCGCCCCTCGTCCTGCCTAGGTGCAAGGGGAAGCCCAAACAAGCCATTTTTACACCATAAGCTTATATTTTTAGCCAGTGAAAAGCCTCCTCATTGAAATCCAGCTTTACAATTCTCCATTCAGAATGACACTGCAGGAAAACACCGTGTTTAATGCATCACTTGACGTTTCTCCCATGAAGTGGGTGTGTTTTCTACTTGAATTTCAGCCACACAGTCTTATTATGGAGCTACTCACATCTACCATAGAGATCTGAAAATGAAACTGGCTATTTGCCCAGATGCCTTGGTGCACAAAACCTAGACAGTTAGAAGCAGAATGGGGGTCTGGAACCTGAGCACTGTACATTGGAAAGGGAGGACGGCTGTCAGCCCTCTGTCCTGCCCTTCATCTTCTGAATTAAGAATACTGAGGTTTAGAGCAGCCCTCCTCCCTGGCCGCTGCAGGTTTCCATGGCGCAGACCACGGACATGGGAGTGCTGAGCTGCCTGGGGACCTCGTGTCCCAGATGGACCTTCTCCACCCTCAGTGTGTGGCATGTCCAGCCCCACTGCCCGGGCCACCTGCCCAGCCAACCCAGCCTTTGGTTTCAGAGTGGGAACTCAGGGTCTTTGCCTCTTGATATCAGTAGTAAATAAAATTTGCTAATGTTTCTCATAAGCTCCAATTCTCTAGGCACATTCCAAATAGCATCTCATCTGATCCTTATAAGCATACTCTGGGGGGAGACACTGCTATTATTCCCATTTTAACAAACTGAGGTGAGGTGAGCTCAAGTGAGAGGTCACAAAGCTGGCCAGTGACACTCCTGGGTTTTGGACAGAGGGAGGGGGACTCCAGGTCTCCGCTGCCACACACTAGGCCATACAACGTCCTACTGCTCACACCTCCCAGTCCATAACACTGGCACTGTGCCTGTAGAGGAGCTGGACGTGAGACCCCTGCGGGCAGGAACTGCACCCCGTCTACCTGCCCAGAACCATCACCAGCACCTGACCCAGAATCAGCATTTATTAAGAGTCTGGTGAACGGGACTGAGCCTGTCTAGGCAGCAAACTTGGACACCCCAGCTGTCCTGTCCCAGACTGAGCCCAGAGCCATACAACTCAGGAAGCCATGAGGAAGGCTGGTTGAAAATCCCCATCTGAGCCATGAGATTTTAACTAATAGACAGGTTGGTTTGGGGTTTGGTTTACATTTGTGTTCAGCGCTGCCAGTGCATCTGGCTACATCAGGCACTTCACCTGCCTGAGTTCACATGATCCTCTGAGGTAGGTCCGCTCATCACCTCCAATTTACACACAAGAAAATGAAAGCTTCAGGAGGTGTGGGGACCTGCCCGGGACCACAGAGCTAGATGTGGAGGAGGCAGACTCACAGGACAGGCTTAGCTCAGCCCAGAGTGTGTGCTTCATTACTATAAATACAAGACCTGTCTCAAAGCACACATTTTGATTTTTTCCAGAATCTCTTTATCGGTTTGTTAGAGTAACAATTCCTGTTGAAGCCTCCCCATTTCTGTTCCAGCTGCTCAGAAGGATCCTTGGGATACAGCAGCTCACAGGTGGCAGGCACGAGGACTGGACCCCTCTGGATGGCACCGTCTGCTATTTCCTCTGAGATACAAGCCAGCAAGGAGATAGCAGTGCCCAGGCCCCTGACATGTCCCTCACTCACCACTGCCTCCTGGCCACACACTCTTCTCTGGCTCCTCAGCCTGGCTGCCTCCGCCCCCCCCCCAGGCTCCCAGAGACTGAGGCTCAGCTGGGCAGCAGGATGTCCCCATTATGTGGCCCCACATCCCAAAGGGGGGCTTTCCCAGTGAACCCCTGACACACCCATTAGAAATCCCTGGATGGCCTTACCCAGTAAGGGGCCAGCCAGTCCACCTAAAAATAAATAAGGCAGGGATTTGACACAGAAGTGCAGAGCCAGAGAACCATGCCCCAGAGCTCCCCTAGTCTACCCGGAAAGCAGTCAGAGCCTGGAGGAGCCAGACGCCCTCCTACCACGTGGGGCTGAGAGGTGCTTGAGAGCGATTGCTCCGGGACCATGGGGGCCACAAGGGTGCTTTTTAAATGAGGCTTCTAGTTATTCATTTATCATTATTTTTGGTTGTGATGGGATGGGCAAGCCTGGTGGACAATATTTCAGTGAGGATAATTTTAGAAATAACTCACCTGAAAAACAGGTGAGTTCACTTCCTGTGATGTGTCCATGTCTGTCTGTGGCAGGGAAAACCAGGCCCCGTCCCTCTAGGTTTTCTGGGGAAAGCCTAAAAAGGCCCTGGGGCTAGATGGACGTTTCACAGTGACTGGACTTCACCAGGCTGAGCCCTGGCGTGTTCACCTTCACTGTGGCCATCAGGGCATGCTGCCTACATGGTTACTGAAGTGACAGCTGTGATGATTAACCCCACCATTACAAGGAGCTCTGCACCTGTTTTCCCATTCAGCCCTCCCACTAACCCTGGGAAGCAGACGTACCTAATACTGCTTACACAAGAACTCCTGAAATTCAGAAAGGCTAAAACCTCGCCCAGGTCACACAGAGGAAATGGGAGCCAGGGCCACAGGAGTGCAGACCCACAGCCACCCACCTTGCCCGGCCCACCTTGTTATGTTGCCTGGGCACTGTGCCGGCTGCAGGCCCCCCTCAGCCCCATGGAAAATTAGTCACCCATATATATCATGCCTTGGATACATATTAGCTAAGTTCCTAAGATACAAAGACCATAGCATCTCAGTGCTAAAAGGTGATATAATTTAATACCTTCATTTTACAAATGAAGGAGCTGAGGCCCAGGAGGTAAAGTGTCTTCAGTTCAACCAGCACTTGCCACTGGGGGGGCTTCAGGCCACCTGCACATTTAGCAGGGGAGACACAGTGTGCCAACCACTAAAGCAATGAGCAGAAGAATTCAAGGCACCATTTCTAGGAATTTCTTCTAAGCAAGTATCAAAACTATGGTCTAAGATTTATATGCAAGCAAATTTACTATAGCATTATATGCAATAATAAAAACATGACAATGTCTAACGATATCAGTTACGTTGTAACTGTAGTCACTCACCCTGTAGCCGTGCTCAGGTCAGCAACAGGCTGCACATAAAGCATGACCCATAGATTAAAATACCTTGTTGTTACCGCTTCTATGTTGGAATATGTTTAGATACACACAAAACTCCCTCTGTGCCACAGCTGCCTGCAGTGTCCAGTTCAGTGATGTTCTAGTAACCTCTGTGACCTGAAAAGATAGACTCAGACCCCACTTAGATGCAATTAATTGGTGATTTATTTGCACCTGTGTAGGGGGCCTCTGCTCTGAGAGACAGGTGACCCCAAAGTGCAGGGCCAGTTGTCTTTTATATTATTATTCTTTATTTATTATTTTTTTCTTCTCTGGGTAGCTTAAGCAAGCAGGCGGCACAAAAGTGGAACTTTGCAGTTAGCTGGGGCGGGGTTGCAATTTGGCTGACAATGGATACATTTTAAGTCACAATGGTTATAGTAATGTAACAGTGATTATCGCTTGAGTAACACAGCTTAGGTAGGTTTCCACCATTGTTCATCCACTGGGAACTTGGGGGGGTTTTGTGAAACTTGGGACTTCCCATGCTTCTATGTTCTGAAGGCTTTTCTCGGAATCAACCCTGGTGGGGCATGGGATGGGCTGGGAGAGCCCGTAGGGTGGGGGAACGGGCTGGGAGAGCTTGCCAGTAGCAATGTGTGGGGTGGTTCTAGCCACCAGGCATAGGCTGCACGCAGGCCTGGTATGCAACGGCTGCACACCCTGTGTGAGACATGCCCCCCATGTGTGACGTGCTCCCCAGTGTGATCCACTCCCTGTGTGTAACTTACCTCCTGTGTGTGGCCTTCCCTCAGCGTGTGACACACCCCCCATGTGACCGCTCCCCATGTGTGACACGCCCCACTGTGTCGTCACCTGTGATGCTCAGAACAGGTCTCTGTTGTTCAGCGGCTCATGACAGTAGCTGATGGAGCCCAACTGAACTCTGAACAACTGCTCAAATCATATTTTATAAGAATATTTTAACGACCTGAACAAATGCCCAGAATGTAATGATAACTGAAAATATATATAATATTGCATGTACAGCTTTAGCATAATTTTGACTTTCTTGCTCCCCAGTGTTAACAGTGGCCAATTCTAGGTGGTGAGATATGAGTGGGTATCATTTTCTTCTTCATACTCCTTATATTTTCTGTTCCATCTACAATGAGCACTTAGAACTTTCATAATAAGCTACATAAGCAATACCTTTTTCAGAGTGCTTGGCAACCTCTACACAGATTGCTCCCCCCAGAGCTACCTTCAAGTAAGGGGTGTCAGTAGAGTGTGGCAGATGACCACTATGGGCATGACCCAGCCCCTTTTGCCTGGGGGACTGTTGTAGACTCCTGAACTCAGAGCCACTAGCAGGGCTGGACGTCCACCTGGGACAGAGAATGGGAGGAAGGGGCTGAAGGGAGCAGGCTGGACTGCAGGGCTCAGGGCAGCTGGTGGCTCTGGAAGGTGTTGCAGGTGAGGGCCGCAGGTGGTGAAAGCCTGGTGTGGGCTGGCTGTGGACTGCAGGTGAGGCCACCCAGCTGGGGGAAGGAGCCCACTCCCCAGTCACGGAGCAATTTCAACATGGCCCTGTACAGAACAAATAAAACACAGAACGGAAAGAAAAGGCTGAGTTAATGAACCCCCTGCAAACACAACCGCTTCTCCTCAGCCTAACAAGCCGTCTGACTCACAGCTAATTTCATTCCGGCCCCTCTGAATCGCATTGTGGCCATGCAGGGGGATGTAATGGGACCAGGATCTCCGGTGCGCCCAGCTCTGCCCAGATGGAGAAGCGGCCAGACCTCCACGTGCCTTCCTTCCCTTTCTTCCTGCTCCTGCCTTTTCCTTTTCTTTCTTAGCTCTGCAGTTTTCCTTAAAACCATCAGAGTCACAACAAAAGGGGTTAAAAATACTGGGGAGAAGCAAGGTGACTGGACGTGTGGACACCAAACACTCACAGTGCCTTCTGTGGGCAGGGCAGGTCATGGTGATGGCTATTGCTGCTTTTTATTTAGCTGTATTTCCCAAGATTTTCCTAATTAATATTTACTAAATTTGGAAAGAAAAAAAAGAAATTTTAAAATGTCAAAGCTACCAAAAAAAATTTTCTAGCAGTGGTTTAGGCACCAGGGCTGCGATGGGAGGACTGCCGTCCATGGCTGACCCCAGGCAGCAGCTGCCGCCCACACAGGCATGTCCACACCTGTTCTAGCTCCAAAGGCCTCTGCACTGCAGCTCCTTGTAAGTCTTACTCCTGCCTCACCTTCCCAGCCCCTGCTCATCTCCTACCTGCCATTCCCACCGTCCTTGAATATCTCACGTAGGGTATTTGAGTTTTAAACCACCTCTTTCCTTATGGAACAAAAAGGCTTTGCCCATTAGGGGATTCCTGCAGGTTAGAAGATCCTGCTGTGGTGATGGTGACAACGTTGTGATTTTAAACTAGCAGCTTCCTTCCCTTCCTCCCCAGAGTTGCACATGCTTGAACAGACGTGTTGCTGCAAAGAAAGGTATATGTATTACATAAATAAGTGGCAATAAATCTTTACAAGCTGCATGGCTAATCAAAGTCCCAGGAGAACTAGGAAATTAGGTTCCCAAGAGTGAAGAACATATGGCAATACTGAGAATCTTTTCTTCAGCCAAGACTCTCTGACCCCAATAATGTGCTGGGCGGCATAGCCAGGGAAGCCCAGATGAATAAGACAGGGGCCACAGCTGCTGGCAGAAAGGAAATCTAGCTCTTACATTTCAGAATGGCCAGCACCGGAGTGGAGAGCACTTCAGGAGGCCAGGCACCAACTGGGGGAAGAACGACAAAGCTTCCAGACAGCTGGTGGGGCTGGTTCCAAAGAGCTGCAGATGTGCTCAGGAGAAGGCCGGTGTGTGTAGAGGTCAGGAGTCTCCAGGCCATCTCCACAAGCCAGGGGGTGTGCAGCACAAGGGTTCAGAGGGTGATCAAGCTGATGAGCCACGTGGGAAAGTTTGAACTTCATCTCATAGGGCATACACAACCGCTGAAAGCTTCCCAGCAAGGAGTAACTGGGAAGACTCTTATTTTCACCATCTGGGAGATGGGCTGGCAAAGGCCGAAAAGGGAGCAGACCACAGGGGCAGAGGGGGGCCGACAAGGGGCTCTCAGTGGGGTGGCATTGCTGCGTGAGGGGTGCTGTAGAAGCGTGTGAGACATTTTGGTTGTCAGGATGGTTGCTGGCCCACAGGACAGCCGTGCAGGTGGGGAAGCAGTGTGTAACTGTCTGAGCACGGAACGTAATTCCATCTTCCATGTAAACATAATCACTGTGCATAAACTCCTATATATGCTACAAAGACTGATATGTAGATCAATGGAGTGGAATTTAGCCAGAGATACACCATCACACTTACAGACGATTGATCTTGATGGTAGTGCCAAGACAACAAGGCAAAGAACATTTTCTCAATAAGTGGGGCTGGGCTGCTGGACACCCAAGTGCAAAGACAAGAGGCTGGACCCTCAGCTCAGACCTCACCTAAAAGTTAATTCAGAGTGGATCAAAGACCTAAATGGAAAAGCTGAAACTATAAAACTCTTAGAAGGAAACAGAGTGACCTTGGATTAGGCAATAAGTTTTTTAGATATGACACCAAAGGCATAAGCAATAAAAGAAAAAAATAAATGACCTCAAAATCAAAAACCTTTGGTGTTACAAATGAAACCATTGAGACAGTGAAAAGACACACCACAGAACAAGACAGAAAATTTGCAAGTCATGGGTCTGTAAGGATTTGGTATCCAGAGTATATGAAGAAATCTTATGACTATATAGTGAAAATACAAATAGTTCATTTTTTAAATGACCAAAGGATTTGAATAGGTATTTCTCCAAAGGACATATACAAAAGGCCTGCAAACACATGCAAAGATGCTCAGGAAAGATCATTATGGGAATGAGAAGCAAGATGGTTAGGAGATACAACTTCCCACACAGGAGGATGGCGGAACTGAAAACAGAGGGCTGGGTCCAGCCAGTTAGGCTTCTTGGGTACAGTGATGAACCAGATTGACCTAACTCAGTCCTTATGGAACCTATTTTCCAGGGGGGAAGGCAGAAAATAAACAAACACTTAAATATGGAATCACAAACACTTTGAAGGTAAAGAACACAGATAATAAGAAAGAACAGATGGGACCTGCCCAGTGGGACCTATTAGGTATGAAGGAGAAACAGCATCCCAGTGGGAGGAACCGGCTCCAAGGTGGGAGGCCAGAGCAGGTAGGATGGCAGGGGGAGGGCGGAGCAGGGAGGATGGCAGGGGGAGGGCGGAGCGGGGAGGATGGCAGGGGGAGGGGGAGCAGGGAGGATGGCAGGGGGAGGGCAGCACCGGCACAGGCTCTGCGGCTGGAACCAGCTTGTTCCCAAAGGACTGAAAAAAGAGACCAGATAATGTCACCTTTTTGAAAGTTAACGGTAATTTCTGAGATCTTCTAAAGGTACTTTCTGAGATAGATCTTCCAGGCCCCGAATTCCAGTGATTGGCTGGCCAACCTAGACAAGCTGACCCAGCTGGAATTGAGACCCCAACCCAGAAATTGGACATAAGATGACTTCTACTCTGCTATAATTTTGCTCCCAACCTAGCCTATTAGCAAACCCAGTTGCCTAACCCCTTACTCGAAAACTATCTTTTAAAACCCTGTCTCCCAAATTCTTGGGGAGGTAGATTTGAGAAATTCCTCTCATTTTTCCACTTAGCACTCCGTAAGAATTAAACCCTTTTCACACAGCAAAAAGAAAAAAGATGGCCTATAACAAGTGCTGAAGATGTAGCCGGGGTCCTCAAACTTTTTAAACAGGGGGCCAGTTCGCTGTCCCTCAGACTGTTGGAGAACTGGACTGCGGGCCCTGGGACAAGTCGGCTGCTAAGCAGGACAGGCAGTGGCGGCAAAAACACCTGCAGGCCGGATAAATGTCCTCTGCATGTGGCCCATGGGCCGTAGTTTGAGGACGCCTGAAAACTGAAGCCCTAGGTGCTGCTGGTGAGAATATAAAGTGGTGGAGCCGCCTTGAAACACAGTTCCTCAAAGTGTTAGACACAGAGTTGCTACGTGGCCCAGAAATCCCACTCCTAGTGC
Source organism: Galagoides demidoff (assembly GCA_963574575.1). Lineage (NCBI taxonomy): Eukaryota > Metazoa > Chordata > Mammalia > Primates > Galagidae > Galagoides > Galagoides demidoff. Next base: position 36,816 of record CAUYQV010149931.1, on the reverse strand, counting down.
ACCGAAGAGGTTTAAAAATATTTATATGTCCACACAAAAATCTGTGCTCTAACCCTCACAGCACCATCATTCAACACGCAAATTGTGTCTGCTGCTCCGTGAGAGGATGGACAAAACCCAACACGCCCCACAACGGGGCCTTATCCAGCCATAAAAACCAAACGAAGTTCTGACGTGGGTGAGCTCTGACAGCAGCATGCCAACCAGCAGAAGCACTTACTGAAGGCCACCTGTGGTGTCCCTGCGTCTATGTGAAATGTCTAGAACAGCAACCCCACCGTAAGGAGGGAAGGTGAGGGGCAGGAGTGGTTCCTGCCTGGGGCTGCTTTCTCGGGAGATGAAAAGGTTCTGAAATTAGATTGTTGCGATGGTTTCACAGCTCTGTGAATATGCTGTACTGAAAAGATGAAATTACACACTTTAAAAGGGTGGATTTTATAGTATATGGATTATCCCTCAATTTTTAAAATATACCTGTGCTGATTTTTGGGGAAAGATGACTAACATACAAACCAAGCAGAAGCAGCATGAGGTCTGACTGAGGCTCACAAGGCCCCTCCCCACTGGGGCGGCTCCCTACTCAGAGCCCCTCCCCACTCAGAGCCCCTCCCCACTCAGAGCTCAGAGCCCCCCAGAGCCCCTCCCCACTCAGAGCCACTCCCCACTCAGAGCCCCTCCCCATAAGACCTTGCCAGTGGCAGGCAGGTGTCGGTCTCAGGGTTCCACATTCAGTGCAGATTTGAGCCCTTCATTATGTTGGTCTTCAGCACTTACAGCTTGAAGAGCGTTTTTTATGATAAATTCGTTGCCTCCTTGTTCTGCTTCATGTTGTAGTGAGTGCACTGTATTGATGCTCCTTGAATAGAGTGTGTGGGCTGCTGTATCATCCGTGAATTTTCTTCAAGATGGGAACGGGTGCGGCACCTGAATTTGCCACACAGCATGTGCTGTAAGGAAGGCAGCATTGCGCCCGCAGGATTGGGGACCACAACCTATTTCCAGATCAAGGCTTCATGGCACACACATGTCCAGTCACCACCAAGGTCTTCTGTCCCCTCTGCAGGTGGGCAAAACCGCCGCAGCCCAGCTTCCTTCCCCTTTCCCCAGACTCCCTGGTCAGGCCTCTGCCCTGAATAAGGATTTCTCTGAACGTGGCAACAGTTTTGATTCTTTCCATCCTTGATGTCATCAGACCCCCCACACCTTTGAGGATTTGGGAGCAGGTGACTCTTAGCTGATTGATCAGGCACATTTTCTCCCTTGCTTGTTTTTTTATAAAAGTAAAACATGGAGATGACGGGGGACCCATGGTTTATTAGAGATGAGTGCAGCCTTCGCGTCACTGTTCAAGCTGAGTGGCTCCCTCCAGGGTAGCGATGCTGTTAGCAACTTTAATTTCTGAGCTCTTAACAGGTGTTGCACTGGAGGAACTTGAGAGCAGCCTGGAGCTGCAGGGCACGTGGAGGCCCTTCAGAGGCCAGTGTCCCCGTCTGGGTTCTCCCTGTGCGTCACAGAGCCAGGCGCTCCGTCCCCAGGCCTCCCCTTTCTCATCTGTAAGGTGAGAATATTAACGCCTGTACTTCCCGCCTTGGAAACTTATTAAAATCAGACAGCAAATCATTTACAAGTTTTATAGGATGTGCCTGCTCATTATTCACCCCTGTGTCCTGAGTGCCACCTCCTTACCAGCAGGCCCTGCCTGGGCACCAGAGACAGGACAGTGCCCAAGACAGACACAAGCTTTGCCCTCACGAAACTAAGAGACACACACTAATGAACATTAATGATCGATTAATTGACTACACGAAGCGCTCCAGAGGAAAAGTACAGGTGTGATCAAAGTCTGCAGTGGTGGGGTCGGGTCTAAGCTCATTTGCAGCCCGAGGTGGTGTTCAGAGTGAGGCCTGAAGAGTCGGCAAGATGGCCCAAAGCAGCTGCTAGAATCTGGTGGGGAGATTGTCTTTAAAATACTGATTCCTGGATCACACTCCCAGAGACGTGGATTCCAATGCTCCAGGGGGCTGAGTTTGTGCTTCTTTCTGTTCAGTTTCCCAGGTGAGTCCTACAAGCAGCTGCGTCTGGGAACAGCTGAGTGGGGCCAAGGACCAGCCCGTGAGGCCCAGAGGTCTGGCAGCTGCCGGCAGACTCTCAGGTCCAGCCTAGACCTGTGGGCAGAAACTGCATTGGAACAAGATGTCCAGAGGGGGGTTGTTGTTTCTTTTTTTCAGACCTCAGTCCCACATCTGTCACTTCCTATGCACACCAGCTTGCCCAGAAGCACTGGCAGGGGATTAGACGCTCTCCCCGTGTGTCCTGATACCCCATCTCCAAGTACATGCTGGGCACTTGGTAAATACACCTTCCGTCAAGTTGAGCAAATATAAATTTTGATTTTATGGGTGCTGGCAACTTCAAAGATTGGTAAGACTGATGAAAAATTAACCTTCCTCACAGGGAAATGGACACGGATATGTTCCATTGAAGAGAGGGTAAAACAGCACAGCCTTTCAGGCAGTGGGGCAAAGGGCATGAGAACATCACAGGTCCCAGCCGAGAGCTCAGGAACCCACTCCCCTCCCAGGAAATTGGCCTCAGGATCACACAGGTGCCTGTGAGACAACATCACTCCAGGGGCGCTTATGAGAGCCTGATGATGAGGGTCACTGCCATTCCCCTTCAAGGGAGACTAAAGTGTGTTACACCTGTGTATGAAAGGGCGCCGGGGGCTCTGCAGACGGTGCAGATGGCACCTTGGACCCGTGCTGTCTCCAACATGCGTCCCTATCAGGGGAAAGTCAGTTTTGTGACGTGTACATTTCTAGAAAATGTTCTAAAAAGTCATGCACCAAAATATTGACAGTTCTTATTTCTAGTGGAGGGTTATCACTGGTTTCAACTTTCTTTTTTAGAACTCCGGAAATGATGAAATTATAGTTGACCCCTGAGCAGCACAGGTGTGAACTGGGCAGGTCCACGTCTATGGCGACTTTTCTCAATAAAAGTTACGTCAAAGGTGCCTGCCTCTCCTTCCCCGTCTTATGCCTTTGCCTCCCCTCCTCCACACCTCCGCCTCCTCCTCTGCTCCCCACCCCTTCTCCCCCTACTCCCCCCTCCCTCACCCTTCCCCTCCCCCACCCTTCTCCTCCCCCCCCTCTTCCCCTGTGACTGCACAGTGGGTAGGGACACTAACCCCCTCATTGTTTTAAAGGTCAGCTGTATTCACAATGGGTATGCATTGTTTTGTTTATAGGAGATGGAAACTATTTTCATGTTCATCTCCCCCCTCCTTCCTCACTTCAGAAGGTTGAACCTATTCTGTCTGGTTCATGGAATCTGCAGGAGACAGCAGGGAGGAGGGGGGCGATGAAGGGGGAGTGGGGGGGACTCGGCTCAGGCTACACATTGGAATCACCTGGGGAACCTTCTGACATCACTGGTGCCAGGTTCCCACTCAGACCAATTAAATATAAATCTCTTGGGAGTATGGCTGAACATTATTATTTTTTAATTCCCACCGGTACTTCTAATATGCACAAGGCTGCAGGCCCCGTGAGGCTGACTTCACAAACCAAGGGGCTCTGTCCATCACCTGCTACTGCTCCTGGCTACGCTCTCACCTGCAATGCCAATTCAAGTCCAGCCTGTGGGAGAAAAAAACAAAAACTAATTGGGGGAATGGAAGACTGATCCAAATCCTCTTCCAAAGCACTCTGTCCACCAGCGTCAGGAGCCTCCCTCAGATGCTGTGGGCTGGGAGCACCAAGGAGCCAGCAGGGTGACATCACGCCTGCTCCAGCAGGTGGCCTGGGGCTGTGCTGCTGTGTGAAGGGGCAGTGCTGGACGGATGGACTGCATAGCCTGAGAAATCGTGGGGTGCCTTCCTAGCCTTTTCCCTTCCTCTGTTCTCGTACGAGTAGTGTGACCTTGTTCCCTTGAGACAAGTCAGTACAAATGGGGACGCTGATTCACCTGGAAGTTCTCTAATGGGGACGCTGATTCACTGGAAGTTCTCTATTTTCTAAGCACCAGCAGGTTGGTGGCACCAGCGTACATCAGTCTCCATTCGAGACCCACCATGTCTAGGCCGTGTCACCAGGGAGCTGGGAGCATTGAGAAGAACACACACAAACACCCCTCTCCCCATGTGGTCACTGTCCTATAAAGAGTTCTCCATGGCCATTTCTTGACCTGTTTCCAACAGACTCCAACTTTCCAGGTCACTGGAAACACTGGTGTCTGTTCCCCACCAGGTGACATTGGACTCTGCCTGCCTCTGTTTGGGAGCTGGGTGAATCTTCATCCCCAGCCAGGGCCGTGATCACAGCTGGTGATTAGATGGGCAGCCTGCTCCCCGACAGGGCAGCAGGGTGTCATCTCTGCCCGTGCCAGAAAGGTGGGAAACCAGCACTCCAGCTGCTTTCTCTGTGCTTTTTGTTTGTTTGCTTTGTTTTGTTTTATTAAATCATAGCTGTGACTCTGTGCTTTTGATTAAAATAAGGTTCCTACTCAGGGAAGTCCTGCGTCCCTCACAAAAAGCAGAAGCAGATGCCACATTCAGTGGTCAGCCATCATGCAGGCTCTAACTGGGTACAGACACTGGGCTTGATGTATTGTGAGTTAGCACAGAGCTGGTTCATTCAAAATGTGCTTAGGAAGAAGCGATCATCTCCCAAACCATAAATGATTATTTATCTTTTCTTTAATGATAACTTTAGCTAATGTGAATCTAACTGAAGGAAAATCTTTTGATGGAGGAGTGGCATCTTCAAATTAAATAGCAAAGTTCGGCGTGGACATAACTTAAAGACTTCTGCCCAAAAGCACTTTTGTTTATATGACATGTATTTTGTTACAATGATAGAAGAATTGGGGCCGGGTAAGGAGAGAATAGCCAAGAAGGAAGAGTTGGCAGAGGAGCAGTTTGGGATAAGCCCGAAGGCTGTCGGGAGCGAGCACTGGACACCGAGTCAGGCTGCTCCACCCCGCGGGGCCGTCCCACAGGCCCACACCACATGGGGCTGCGTTAGCAGGCACATTCTACTGTTACTGCATTAATAATAGAGGAAGGGGAAGAGGCAGCTAGACGCGGCTGGAGGAGGCAGGACATAGTCTCAGATGCTGTCTGGAAAGGGACGGGGGGCCCAGAGTGGACTGGGGGGCAGGCGGCCTCTGATGTGAGGGATGCCGCCACCCTCAATGCACGTTCTGGAATTATTGGGTGCAGACCTACCACTGTGCCGTCACAAGTTTCCCATGATAGAAACATCGTTGTCATCACGGAGCTCCAGGACAGGCTGCCCCAGCAGGCAGGTCTCTGCAGTGACTGAGTCTCAGCCAGCTCCGTGCCGACAGCAGCCTCACAGTCAGTGAATGCCTTAACTATTGTACCTCAGTATCTTCATCTAGTTTCCTCGTCGATTTTGGGAGTGGTAAAAGATAGTCTGTCTGGTAGAGTTGTGGTAAGACCAACGCTCAGACCAATCCTGACCGTGCTGACTCTACATGCAACTTGCTAATTTGTGCTGTGACACAGTGATCTGCATTAGGCAGAGCAGCACTTGTGACACTGGGCAGTGGTGGTCACCCCCACGTCTTCCCTGGGAAACCTTCAGCGGACAGCGGGTTTACCTGCCCACGGTCCCGTTGTTAAGTCGAGAAACATCTGCATATAAGTCATCTAAATTGTGCCTGGCACCAGCAGTGTCACACGAGGGATGCTCTTGTTGGGGTGAGGATGACCACAGGATGTGGGCAGAGTCTAGGACATGGGAGGGTCCACACATGCTTGTGCCCCAGTTCTGCCAACATGAGGCCCCCTTTCTAAGCACCATGATTTGCATGTTAGGCGTAGGACCATTTGACCTCCCAGTTTTGCCCACACAATAAGAGATACTTAGGGTCTATTTTACCCTTTATCTATTTGCAGCAGGATGAGGCTCAGAGTTTAGGGTGATACAGAGGCTGTATTAGTCCTGCAGTGGCCCCAGGGGGAGCTCAGCCCATTTTCTTTAGAGATGTTTCCCTAAGTAAACTGGGCGGGAGCCCTGGTCAGCCCCCAAGCACAGAGAGGGCAGACACACACTCCCAGCTCGCGCCAACCACAGGGAGGGCAGACACACGCTCCCAGCTCCCACCGCTGGCAGGCAGGACAAATCAAGCCCCCTGAGTGCAGGCTGTGAGCGTGGGCCTCAGAGGCTTATTTACTGGAATGCTCTTCAGTTGTCAAAACACAAAGTACAGCTGGGCCCTCCGGCCTGGCCCCTGGCCCCACAGAGACTGTCTTCCCATGGACAGAGGGCCTCAACCTCACAGGCTGCTTGTTTGCAGAACATTGTAAAACGAGCTCCCCCAGGGCTGACTCCAGACACTAGGCTTCACAGCCCTCCCCTCTGCAGGAGACACAGAGGCAGCAGGGTCACCAGCCCGCAGGGCCGGGGACTGCTCAGAGACAGGGAATGTCCCCAACAGGCCACCTCTGGGCATGGGGCCAGGTGCAAAGATGACCAGATGTCCAGGTGACCTGAACGTGTGCAAACCATCTCACCTTGTACCTTGAGGAGTATTTTTATTCTTATTCAGATTTGTTAAGCAAATTCTCCCATTTCTCTTTCGGGTTGAACTAAAGGCCATTTAGACAGTGACCCCATTCGAGTCCCTCCTTCAGCAAAGGCATTTGGGCATCACGGCAGACGGTTTCTTGGTCTCGACCCTCATGGCGCCTCACCTGCTCACATCTGATTATCAGTCTAATTCCATCCCACAGCAGACACCAGAGTAAGGACTGAAAATGTGTCAGCAGTGAAAATCTTCTGAAGATGTTCTCCCTAAGATCTTTTAAAATCCTAATACACTAAGAAAAAAATAACAATGGCTTATTCCTTAAAGAAATGAAATGAGGTCGCCCTCAGGCATGTATATAAACATATACTCTGAGTACACACAGCCCATGGCTGTGCCCACTGTAGGATGAAATGCAGAGCTCTCAGTGAAGATGCTCGTGCCTGGGAAGGAGGATTTGAGCAGCTGTGTTGAATGCCCTGCCAGGTCGGGTGAGAGGGGTGAGGGCTCGTCATGCGTTCATTGGGTTTAGCAGAGTGGAAGCTAGTGATGGCCTCAGCAGCAGGACTTCTCATGGGAGGCAGGGGGAAGAGCGAGGGCTAGTGAGGCGAGAGGCCAGGGAGACCATCCAGAGCACGGGGGCTCCAGAGAGTGTGGCAGTCCCTCAGGGACCCTGGAGCTGGGGTGCTTTCTCACACTAGTTTGGTAAGATGGGCCTGCTGAGGATAATTAGAATCCGGAGAACAGTCTGTGAAGGGACAGAATGAATTGCCTTTAGGGGGGACCAACAAAAAGAGAAAGAGGACCAAAGGAGGAGAAACCAAAGTCACAGACTCGAGGTCTCTGCATCAGGGCGCCCTCGGACTTGCCAGGAAGGGTGTTGGGCTGAGCTGCGTATCCAGACGGGGAAAATCCCGCCTGCAGGCTTCTGGCTGTCAGATTCTGCTGTGTAAAACTGGCTCTGTAACCAAAGAAGAGCTTTCCTTGGGCCTAAAGTGGAAAGAATGATAATGAAAATGTTACAGACCTAATTCAGTGGGGGGAACAGCAGACGACGTCCAGGTGCACAGACGCATAGCCATAGAAACTAAGGGTGTTGCTCTACGGCCAGGAGCAGGACTGTGCTCCTTATTCTGGGAGCTGCTCTGTTTTGTTTTTTAATTATGTGATTTTATTTTGACTTTAAAAAGATACATGCTGACTGCTGACTACAGAAAAGATGACAGTGAAATTGTTTCTAATCCCAACGCCCATAGATTCTCCACCTTTAACATTTTGCCACACTGCCTTTAGAAGAACAGGGTTCAGGAGTCACCTGCGGCTCAGTGGGTAGGGCGCCGGCCCCATATACCGAGGGTGGCAGGTTCAAACCCGGCCCCGGCCAAACTGCAACAAAAAAATAGCAGGTGCCTGTACTCCCAGGTACTTGGGAGGCTGAGGCAAGAGAATCACCTAAACCCAAGAGCTGGAGTTTGCTGTGAGCTGTGACGTCACGGCATTCTACCGAGGGTGACAAAGTGAAACTCTGTCTCTAAAAAAATAATAATAATAAATAATAGAAGAAGAGGCTTAAATTGAACCCTGTTCTATGCCTGGTTCTATGTCCTTTATTATTGCAGTTGTTTTAACTTAAAACATTCTGGGTTACTTTTATGTCATTAAATATTATTTTGGAACAATATTCAAATGTTGCCTAATACTTTATTCTCTGAAAGCCTCTTAATTCATTTAACCATGTCACTATCTATGAAAATTTAAGTTGTCTCCAGCTTTTACCACGATAAAATTGCAATGGATACCCTTGAAAAAAAATCTTTTTCTGCATCCAATCACTTCCATATGATATAGTTGCTTTCTAAAAACATTTATTATATTGGTTTATACTCCCACTATCATACTCTCATTAGTGATGAGTATTTTTATTTTTTTAACCTTTTTCATTAATAAGTGAAAATGTGGCATTTCTCTATTAGCGAAAATGAAAATCCTGTTGCCTATTATTAAATATTTATATTTGCATTAACAGTTGCTCCTTACTGTGCCTTGCAAGGGAAGCATCCAAACTTAGGAACCTGCAGTCTGGAAAATTTTAACTCAACAGTTTGGAAGCAAGCATTCTAGCTTGCTGAAAAGCTCACAGGTTGAAAAGGCGTATAAAAAGTCAACAAATGACACGTGGCATTTTTTTGTGAGCAAGGGTCGTTGGCATTGAAAGGTGCTCTCCTAGCTTTTAGGTTTCCTAACAGGAAGATATGATGTAGTCTGGAAGGGACTTGCCTGCCAGAGAGATTCTCTGCTCTCTGGGCCTAGAGTGCACGGTGAGGCTATGTGGGGCGCCCCAACCAAGAGACTCCAGAAACGCACAGTACCCCCACGGGGCAATGCAAATCTCCACGTCTTAAAATGTTTTAAATTCCCAGACTATCAAAGGTCTGCACCCTTTTCTTTCCAGATGAGAAAAAAAGTGAAGCAAACTAAAAATAAAACACATGCCTTCTTTTCTCTGTTGCACACTCTGTGATTTACGAGCTTTTTACTCCTTTGGGTAAAAAGACTGACATCTCTGAGGAGCTGCATGGAGCCTCTGCCTCCAACAGTCTGACTCTAAACGAACTGACCTTAGTGTTTTAATGTTACAGACTTTACTATCACAGTCTCTTCAGATCCACAGTCTCGCTTTTCATAGTTTCAGTTACCCACCATCATTTGAGTTCTGAAAATATTAAGTTAAGACTTCCAGAAACAAATAATCCGTTAAGTTTTAAATTGCCTGACATTCTCTGCAGCTCGATGCAGCCTCGCTCCTGCTTGTGACAGAGTCAGTCTTGGCCCCAAAGCACAGAGCAGGGATGCTGGCCTGCTGTCAGTGGTTCTATGCTATTATTAGTTACTGTTGCTACTCTCTTACTGTGCATAATCTATAAGTTAAACTTCACTCATGCATAGAAAAAACACAGTACACGTGGGTTGGTGTCATTTACAGTTTCAGGGTTCACCAGGCATCCTGGAGTGAGTCCCCTGCAGATAATGTAGGGACTATGGGGGGGGGGGGGGCGTTCAGTCCAGGTTCCTTTAACTTAACAAGTTTAAAAGGATAAAACACAGAGGTAATTTGTTTATGATTACATCATTAATTTTGGATCTGCAGAAGGATTGTGCAAGATCTGGGACTTGGACCAGATGGCATCTAAGGGTTTGTGTCCTGTGATTTCACACACACAGTAATCAACAAAGAAAGTCGCCTCACTTTGCAATGGATGTCTTAGGCTAGCAGAAATTATTACAAACTTGCAACTGATGTACTTTGATGAAGAAACACTTTGTGTCCAACCCTCCTGTAAGTGCTGTGGAGGAATCATCCCTCTCAAATGTTTGCTGAGCACAAGCAGCATTCAGGTGTCTGCTCTAATCCCTGGGGATTCAGCAGAGACTGAGACAGAGTCCCGTCCTGGGTGAGTCTGCAGTCTAGGAGACAGACAGGGAAAGCACAGGCAACGTGATATCACATCTAGATAAATTGCTCAAAACTGAATTAACACATAGGTGGGTGGGTAGACACAGAGAGATTGGCAGGCAGGTAGGTAGACAGACAGAGGTGAGGTGGACAGTGAGGGGAGAGGAGACCACAGAGAGACAAGGGCCCTTTCAGCCCAGGTGGTCTGAGCCCTCCAGCTGCAGAGGGGACTGGGGTGATGGGGAGTGAGTCGTGCAAAGACCTGGAGCAGGGAACTCCCAGCAGAGGGGACCGGTACAGAGACCCGAGACAGCAGAGACCTTAGTGCACCTCAGGAACAGAAGTCAGTGCGGCTGGACGGACGAGACGGAGAGTGGTAGGAGATGGACTGAGACGGCAGGCAGCAGGTGTGCAGGGCCTTGCAGGCACTGGAAAGACTTTGGGTCTCATTTGGTTTGTGATACAAAACCTCTGGAGAGCTTTATGATGCTCACCCACCCTCAGGGGTGTAACAGTCTGCACAGAGGAATTTAAGAAAGTTCCACAGGAAATCAGAGCAGAGGGTCTTGACCAGTTCACACCCGTGGGATCTGAGCTGAGCCCCCAAAGAACACGGAAATGTGAACAGTTTCAGAGGAAAAGGTAGAAAAACAGGGGAAAGCAAGCTGAGAAGTGGGACTTACTGCAGCTGGTGAGGCCGCCTGTGTCATACTGATGTGGCTCTCACCTGTCTCCCCGGCAGCCCATGGGCTCTGCAGGGCAGGGTCATCTTCCCTTCTCCCTTTCTCCATCTGCATCTTCACAAGTGTTCAGGTGTTAGCTTGGTGCTCCACAAGTGTTTATAGAGATCCTGTCAGCCCACCAGACAGGGGCTGTGGCTGGAGTCACTTCACTGAGAGTGACGGCTGGTGAGCCATGAGGAACACCCTGCATCAGTGACATGGAGATTCTGTCCATCTCTTGTTATATCATGGACAAGGGCCATTCTCAGAACTTTGAAAGGTCTACTTGAAACTCTCCATCTTAAAATGCAGACTCTTTAGAATAAACTTTCTGGGGGCAGTTGAAGGATTCCCGAAGAGACAGGGGACCAGCCCAGAGAGTAGGGTCCGTGGTACAGAGAGGCCTGGGAATGGGTTCAGACACAGCAAGCAGAGAAAACAAAAGTGATTTCAAGGAGGGCTCCAACCCCAGAGCGCAAAGTCTCGTCCAAATGCAGTTATGGGTTGGAGAGGGACATTCTCATCTGGGAAGCTCCCTTTAGCACAGTGGTTCTTAACCTTCCTAATGCCGCAGCCCTTTAATACAGTTCCTGTGGGTCACAACCCACAGGCTGCGAACCGCTGCTTTAACACATCCAGGCCAAGCAGGGGCCTGGGTCAGGGAAGGCAGTGGTCAGTGTGAAAGTGAACAAAGGTATCTGGAAGACTCCTGCCGGCAGCAAGCTCCTCAAATTGGGATTGGGAAATTCCCATGGAAGCTGAGGCACCGGGAAGTTTCAGGTCAGGTCACTTCCTCTTTTCCTCAGTGGCTACAAGGAGCTCATAGATTTTGAAGGACCCTCAACCCACACAGGACAGTGCCCGGTGTTCCTCCACAGACCAGGCCTGGTGTGGGGCACATCACACAGAGAAATACAGGCTGCTCCATGCCCCTTCTCAGGGTGCTGCCTGGCAGTCAGGAGTCCCGCCATCACCAGGCAAGGCCCTGTGTGAGCCGCGCCAGGGCTGTCCCTCTGAAAGTCACTGGTAAACAGCTCTGCTCGTGTGCTCTTGGGGGACAGTGAGCACGTGCAGTTCCAGTGAAGTTTGTGTCAGTTGGGGACAGGACCTCGGAGGGAGCATATGGAGAGAGGCTGAGCCGAGTCCTTTTAGGAGAAAGAGGTGGCAGTTTGCCTGAGCGTGTGGGACTGTGTAGAGAGACGCGCCTAAGATGAGAAGGGTTCCTGGCATGTTGGCTGAAGAATGTTCTCCCAGAAATGTCCGTCTCCTAAGCTCCTGAGCAGGTACCTGTGTTACCTCTCATGACAAAGGGAACTTCACAGAGGTGATCAGATTAAGGTTCTCAGGTGGGGAGATCATCCCGGATTAAATGGCAGGTCTTGTGAAATCCCAAGGGGCCCTGTGAGAGCAGAGCAGAAGGCCAGAGAGGAGGAGGAAGGAGGGACCCAGCCAGGGAATATAGGGGCTTGTAGATTCTCGAGGCTGGAAACAGCAAGGAAATAGACCTTCCCGTGGTGCCTCTAGAAGTTGCACAGCCCTGCAGACACAGAGCTACAAAGTATAATAAATTTATGTTGTTTTAGGCCATAAGTTTGCAGCCACTTGCTATAGCAGCAGAGAGACGCAACTCAGAGGAGCTCAGTGTGACATGTACAGCCCGTCCCCTTTTCCACAGTGTAGCACCGTGGGGCCCAGGTGGTGACTCTGCCTGGCCATGAGGACATCCTGAGACAGGCATCCAGCCCGGGGCACAGACTGGCCTTGGGAGGCTGGGCAGTGGTCAGCCCCAGGTGGCATGGAGATGCCATGTTCTCGAGCACAGACATCCCGTACCTGACTGGTGGTGGATCAGAACCTCTGTCCTGCTTTCACCATCGCCTGCAAAGCAGCCTGTAGTGCTCACTTAAAGCAGGTCACTCCCATGAGAGGGCAAAACGCTTCTCCAGCTGCGGTTTACTCAGGTGTCACCCACAGCTTGTCCCCCAGGACAGGACAAAGCCCCAGTCTCCCCCCACGCTACCTGCGGAGATCTGCACACACTTCCTTCAGGACCACAGACTCTCCGTGTTTCTCAGGACCTGTGCGTGAGTCAGACCTCAGATAGCTGGGAAATACGTTCTGATGAATTAACTTCTCTGCCAACCAAACATGAACCAGAAAAGCATTGCTGGATCCGTCTTCCACCCAAAGGTTTTCTAAACTAATGGTTCACTGTCCTACCTTGGTAAGAGCGTTGCTTTTTTTTTTTTTTTTTTGAGACAAGAGCCTCAAGCTATCCCCCTGGGTAGAGTGCCATGGCATCACAGCTCACAGCAACCTCCAACTTCCGGGCTCAAGTGAGTCTCCTGCCTCAGCCTCCCGAGTAGCTGGGACCACAGGCACCTGCCACAACACTCGGCTATTTTTTCCTTGCAGCCATCATTGTTGTTTGGCAGGCCAGGCTGGATTCGAACCCACCACCTTGGGTGTACATGGCTGGCGCCTTAGCCACTTGAGCCAAGCCTGCAAACAGCTTTTGATCAACTTTTGTTAATCCCCACGTCTCCGACTGTGTATCCACCATCATTTGGGGCCTGGGTCTCCCTTTTCATGCCCAGACGGACAGGCTGCATTGCTGTTCTGAACTGTACCCACAGACGTTGCCTCCTTCAATCCTCAAGACAGCTTCACAAGGCAACGACTACATCACCCTCTTTCAGATGAGAAAACTGCAGCTCAAGGATTTTAAGAGACACACCAGGGTCCCATGGCAGAGTTGGAGTCCAGACCTCAGTGTTCAGACTTCAAACCCAGGAGAGTCTGTGAACACAGAAGGTGGAGTAGACTGTCCTGTCCTGAGCCTCTTCAGCCCCTAGAGGTGTCCTTAATCAGTCAGGTCCTCAGCAGGAAGCACACGGCACCCTCAGACCTGGTACTTTGAGGAAGGTTAACGAGATGAACTGTGTACAAATACAGGGGCCATGAGCAGAGGACTGCGGGAGAGATGCAGTGTCAGGGGCCAGAAACAGGAGCACACACTGGGCTTGAAGGACAAGTGGGAAGCTCATTGTGACCAGAGAGAGGGACACCTGCAGGAGCTGTGGCCTCCAACGGATGGACGCCAGCCCAGAGTGGCCTAGCAGGGCCCAGGTCACTCGCTGGTCGCTCACCGTACCTCCCAGTGCCCCCCAGGAGTGGGCTGCTGCCCAGTCTGGAGAGGACGAGGACGCCTGCAGCCATAGAGACTGCCTCGTGTCTAAATCCCGATACGGGGACACTGGGATGTCTCACCGCAGTTTCCTTCATGGCCATAACTTAACAGCTGCTGCTGAGCTAAGCACATGGCAGGAACTCACTAAATACTTTTTGCAATAATTTAATAAAATTCTTAAGTCTTTGATGGTGGCCTGGAAGGACTAACTGCTTTATTTGTATGGCTTGTCCCTTCTAAAAGCTTTCCCAGTAAAATCTGGTTAATGAAGAGCTTTTCGTCTCCTCCTCCCACCCAGCACCCTGGAGGAGCAGAGTGCATCTCGGGCTGGGCAGCAGCTCTCGGAACCTGCCGCTCCTCTGTCCCCGGGCTGGGCAGCAGCTCTCGGAACCTGCCGCTCCTCTGTCCCCAGCAGACCCTCCGGGGAGTGTTTCCTCCCCAGCTCCAGCAAGTGCACTCTCAGAAACAGAAATAGTGTCCAGACCAGGCAAAGGTCAGTTATCTTCATAAGGTTTCTTTTTTTGTTTGTTTTGTTCTGCTTGGTGTTTGAAGTAGACAAATGCTTAGTTTATTTGCTGATTCACGAAAGACAATATTTATACCTTTAAAGAATCAATTGTGTGAGGACAGGAATGAACATGCCAGACTCTAAGTTCGCACCTCAGATGCACAGACTTTCACCCCTTCCAGAAAAAAAGAGGAAAAAAGCCTCAAATGAAAACTATAATTGCTTTGTCTAGTATATAGCAGGTTCAGTGACACAGCTGAGTGGTGGTGGCTGCTCCCATCCCCAGTAATAAGAACCGGGAGCAGCCTTGGCCTCTGCCGTGACTCACCCCACTAACTGTGGGCTTGGTCGGACAGTGTTTGCAATCCATGGAAATGCCACAGAAGCAAGAACAGCATTTCACGTTTCTGCCAGTCCCTGTTCCTGGCCTGTCCACAAGAGCACTGCACGTGCTGGGTAAGAATTGTCCCTTCCACTTGGGTCCCAGGAGGACAAGACAGGTAAGACCCACAGTCCAGATGGAGGGAAAGACCAGGGGCCAGGCAGCCCAAGCAGAGCCAGGGGAGAGCTGGACACACTGTTGCCACAAAGTGAAATTTGAGATTGTTTGTCACTGCAGCCAGAGCCAATTAATATACACAGTAATTTTTTTTTTTTTGAGACAGAGTCTCACTTTATTGCCCTTGTTAGAGTTCTGTGGCATCACAGCTCACAGAAACCTCCAATTCCTGGGCTTCTCTTCCCTCAGCCTCCAGAGTAGCTGGGAGTACAGGTGCCCACCACAGCACCCAGCTATTTTTTTGTTGCAATTTGACTGGGGCCGTGTTTGAACCCTCCACCCTCGGTATATGGGGCCGGCGCTCTACCCACTGAGCCACAGGCACTTTTTAAAAATAGCAGGCTTTGAAAAGGAAGCTTCATTGGTAAGCCTCACTTGCACAGTGAAGACACGCAGTTGTTACAGATTCAAACTGCCCTTTAAAAGCATTCCATGCAGAATGAAGTTGGCAGTCCCTGAGATTCCACAGACAACCTCCATGGCTAGCGCACTGCTGAGTAACACTGTGAGTGATCAAAAAGCGATGGAAGTGAGTTTGGTCAACCAGACACTTAGCAAACACAAGTGGGGAAATTAGCAAAAATGAGGCACTCGGTTCCAAAGCCAGTTGTACGTAAGTGAACTTGTCATGCACCAGCACTGAGTGCAGTGTGATTTAGGAGGTGTGTGCTCAGGCACATGTATGCACATGCGTGCACTCACACACACACACACACGCACGCACGCATGCAGGGCAGCTGCATCAAAAAACATCTCCCTTACCAATGTCCCCAGGTCTGCACTCCAGCCCAGCAGCCCCGCAGCCTGTCTGGGAAACACGGAGCAGACTGGGGTTGGGGTTGAAGCTGCACCTCACAAGGTGTAGCTCCCAGAAGAAACTGGAGATGTTTAGTCTCAGAAAATAAGACTCCAAGAAATGTGTTGGTTGCAAAGACTTGAAGATTCATCCCACAAAGAGATCCGGCCCAGTCTATGTGGACTCAGACAGGAAACCACAAACCATGGAGAGTTACTAGGACTGTGGTCGGCCCAGGGTCCCGGAGGGCTGAGCAGCCCTGGGATTCAGACACGGGTGGCCTGCAGCCAGCGGGGAACATAAAACCGCAGGACAGACACAGAGTGAGCCTGGGGAGCTGAAGGAACAGGAGGGCAGCCTGAGGAACTCAGAGAGGATCCACCAGCAAAGACTGACTGGCTGGTGAGCCAGAGTGAGCCCCAGGGGTGCGGGCGAGAGGACCGGTTTTCAGGGACTGGGGCTGCAGGTGACCCACCATGTCCAAGCCACGGCGCATGTGCACCTTGGGGAAGCCGAGGACTTGGCACAGTGAAAGGAGACGAGACTCCGAAGGCCCAGGCGGCCCTGCTGAGGAGCCCCTGTAGGTGAGGAGACGGGGAGAGGCAAGCTGGTCTCTGTGACTTGGAGAGTAGGTGTCCTTCAGTTAAGGTTCCAGGAAATGTGGTTTGTGGCCAGGAGAGCCCAGGGGAGGTTCAGTAGGAAAAAAGGCCTGGTGGGAACTGGACAGCAAGTCAGCCCTTGGGAGCTGCATGAGGAGGGGAGAGGGGCCAGAAGTAGGGGGCAGAAAACCTGGAGGGGCATAGCAGGTGACACTGGCTAAACCTCCTGTGGCCCATGCTGGATGCCAGGCTCCGTGCCAGAGCTCCACAGGTGTTAACTTTCCTCCTCGGAACCCAGGAAATTAGTGCCATTGCCAGCCCATTTTACAAATGGCAAAACCGAAGCTTAGGGAGGCCTTGCCAAAGACCGCTGTACTAGGGAGGGCAGACACCGAATTTGAACCCAGGGGCCCGCTTCTGAATTATGCCCTTAGCCATAAGCCAGGAGCTCAGCACAGAAGAGGGGCAGCAAGGAGCCAAGGCTGGTTACAAGACAGGCAGGGATCTCAGAGGGCCTCCGACCCTATAGCCACCAGGCCACCTTTACTTTAAACTAGACCCCAGGAGCCTGTGGCCTCCATGCGGCGTTTACTCTAAACTAGAGCCCGGAAGCCTGTGGCCTCCATGCAGTGTTTACTCTAAACTAGACCCCGGGAGCCTGTGGCCTCCATGCGGCGTTTACTCTAAACTAGACCCCGGGAGCCTGTGGCCTCCATGCGGCGTTTACTCTAAACTAGACCCCAGGAGTCTGCGGCCTCCATGCGGCATTTACTCTAACTGTAGCCCATTTTGCCTGGGACGTTGAACTTTGTAGCAATCATAACTGTCCACCTGGTAAGGCTGCTCTGTCAGCCAGTGTTACCAGCTGCCCACCACATTCCCACAAAGGCTGGATAACTGCTGGTCGGGAATGCCATGGGGGTTTGGAATCCCTTTGTGTTTTTGCAGCACCAGGTGGGGCACCAGCTGGGAATGATGTGAGCTGTTTACTGTTTTGTGAGCCCTCGATTCCTTCCTCTCCTCACCTCCAAGGGCAGGCTCTACCCTCATTTGGTCATCCTACTTATTCAGTGAACTTCTAATCCTGAAATCAACCTGCTTTTCCCATCATCATACTTGGGGGCACAGACCCTGCCGCGTGCCAGCAGCAGCCCGATGCTGGCCCTTCTCCCCAGGGACCCGCAAACCTTCCTCAGGTAAAGCTAAAAGCCCAGCACACACGTACTGCTGGTCCTGGGAAGACAACCCCAGTGAGCCTCCAAAACACTCCGAGACTGACAATCTGGGGTGCTGAATACGGTATTGTCAGGAGTCACCCAGAGCGTGTTTTCTGTTGTACATTTATGTTCTCTCCACTAAATTTCCTACCAAGAGAGGAAACGTCCCGAGGCCACACTTGCATCAGCACAGCTTGGAAGGGTTCAGCCGCCTTCACCGTTGTTTCAGTTGATTCTCCACATTTCCACCACGGTTTCTAATTACCAGGAATGTGGAGCTCGGATGGGAGCCAGGGGCTCCCTAAGGAGGCTGGTTTATTTCTCAGTGTCCCTGCAACCCGGACAGGCATCCAGGCTTATCTCCAGGAGTGGCAAGTCACAGCCGTCACTGTTATACCCAAAGCAAGTGGAATAGAGAAACATCAGCACACTGAGTTTAAATTAAGCAGGGGATGGGGGGGCCTTTAGTGGCCAGTGGTCAAGAGCAGCCTTGTGCCTCAAAGTCTCTCGACCCCCAGAGGCAGGGGCACAAACTTTTTATAAGGTGCTTTCAGTAGGGGAGGGGGCGTCCTTATCACAAGCCGAGTTTCATAAATGCCAACACTGCAAGGTTAGATCTGTAGGGTAAGGGGAGTGGTCACAAGGGGAGCTGTGGTTTCACAGGAGTTTACAGTTTTTGCTAAACTCTGCAGCTTTCACTGAGCTTAAAGTGGGAGTGTTGAAAGCCCTTAGCAAAGTCCTTAGCAAAATGGAGTAAGTCTGACTCCATGTACAAAATGGAGTTAGGGCATTTTGTCCCCAGGACAAGGGACCTCAGCCTGCCTGCCATCTGGAGCCTCCTGGGAGCTCAGAGGGGTCCTGAGTACAGGCCACAGGTACAGGGCACACTTCAGACAATGCCTAGGAGCATTCAGGCTGGGCCCAGGGGCAGCGACTCTGGGAGATCCCTGGGTAATTAATTCCATATGCTGCTGAGACCCCACCGCAAAGGGGTCTGAAGGTGGGACACCGTTCACTGGCCTCAGAAAATAGATCTCAAGGCCTCTTGCAGCCATGCCTGCATGGGGTCACCCTCCCTGTTTCCAGCAGCTCCCATCTTGACCATGTTCTCTGCCTGGGCCGTCCTCTTCTCCTGAGCCGTCCTTCCCCACCTGTCCTGGCCCTGCTGGGATCTCCAGCCAGGATCAGCATTGCTAGCTGACCTCTGCTTACCCGTTGGCCTCCAAAAGCAGGCCACTCACCTTTCCACATCCATCCCAGGCCGATTAAAGGTCCCTGGGCCCATTGTTCCACAGTGGCTACAAGGAGCTTTTGGAAATGAGAATCACCTGAGGCTGCTGTCCTGAATGAAGCCTCCACGGGCTCCTGCTGTGCTCAGAGTCCAGCTGCAGGCCTTGCTCACCAGCCTCTGCAGGCCACGCCCTATGTGCCCCAAGCAGGGGAGCCGGGTCAGGTGCCATCCCATGCAGGGTCAGGACCCAGAAGTTCTGCTCTAGGACTCTGGGAGAGGGGCTGCCCCTGTCCTGCCTCCTCTGCCTCATCTGTGAAGGCAGATTTGTTGTGAGCATTAGTAGACCTGGCACTTACATCCTCACTCAGGTCCTGGCAGAGGCCACCCCTCCTATCCCCCCGCCCTGCTGGTGTGACTGGCCCCGCCCACCCTGCAGGAGCCAATGTCATGTCCAGAGACCCTCCCACCTGCCCATCACCCTCTTTTAATTCCTCTGTGGCCCGAACCCATTTGCTGGGGCTGCCATGACAAAGTGCCACCGACCAGGTAGCTTAAAGAAGAAAAGTCTGGGGTCGCACCATTCTGGACTCTAGAAACACAGAGTCTCTGTCACCAGGGTGGGCTTCTCCAGGGGCTGTGAGGCAGAGGCTGTCCCAGGCCTCTTCTCAGCTTCCAGTACGTTGAGGGGACCTGGGCACCTCCGGCTCATGGGAGCCCCTCTCTCCTTCACCTTCCCCTGGTGTCGTCCCTGTAGGTGAGGCTGTGTGTTCAAACCTCCCTTTTTATAAGGACACCCGTTGTGGTGGCTCAGGCCCACCCTGCTTCAGCCTCACCTCTTTCTAATGATTCGCGTCTGTAATGACGCTGTCTGCAAAGAAGGGCACCTCCTGAGCAGTGGGGGTCAGGGCCTCGACACACAAGTGCAGCCCACAGTGCAGCCCGACCCTGTCGGGGACGGTCTGGTTTTGTGTGTCAGCCTGTGTGCTGTCTCGTACCAGCATCGGCCCCTTAGAGCAGGACTCGGGGTGCCTCATTCACGGAGGCAGCTCATCCGTGAGCCTGGGCTGGTCCAGAGAAGATGTCATGTGTATTTTCTTGAATTAATGAAATGGAACTAAAGCAACAGACCAGCTTTCTGAATAAGAACACTGCGGCCACCACAGGGAGTGACTGTCCAGCCATGAAAAGTAGTGTCTGCATAGCTATTGCTGTGTGAAACACTGAAATGTATTGTTAAACAACACAAGGAAGTTTAAAATAAGAGTAAATGCTATAATCTCAGCACAAACCCATGCACAAATATCCACGTGAATAAATGTGTCTGCACACTTATGGGAAAGGGTCTGAAAGAATATAAATCGAGTGTTGAGGGTTGCTGCTGGCTGGGTAGTGTTTTATTTACTTGTATGGTTTTTTGTTTATATCATCTGATTTTTCTGCAATAGACATGCTATGCTTTTGTAATAAGAGAAATAATAACAGATAAGCTTTCAGAAAAAAAAGACCAAATTTTCTCACTTGCAATGTGATTTGGGTGTCCACTGTCTCCTGTCCTGGACTGTAAGCTCCGTGGGCCTGGGGTCTCTGCACCTGCACGCCGGCCCACACAGATGTCGAATGTGTGCTCAGTTGAAACCAAATAGATGTGCACATTCACGTCCCATAAGATCTCAACCAAAACAGTTGTTCTAGTGGTTTTCCTGGTATACATGGGGTATGTTTTCTCACGAATCTGGAAATCTTTAGGAGAAGGAAGAGGAGGAGGAAGGGTGGGCAAAGGTGAGGAGGGTGGGAGAGGAATGCAGACACTCCAGGCTTTATACAGCTCCGGCATACTCAGTGACCTGTCCAACCTCACTGATACTCAGGTGTCGTCAGAATAAAGACACAGCACGAAGTAATACCATCAAATCTGGGAGGCTATTAAACCAGGACTGTAACCCAAACCTGTGAACCTAACTGCCACATTTCACCTCATTCTTCTGAATTAGTGTTTGCAAAGGCTTTACAAGCGAGAAGTGCTGTGTTAAGTGCTAAGCAGTATCAGCCAACAACATTAGCAGAGTATGTAGGTGGTACCTATGATTACCTGAACATCCTCTGCTCACCAGCACTGCACTTGGCACCAACGTCTGGCTGTACTTCAAAAATTCTATACATTTATAAATGTTATAAGGCTTCCTCTTGCAAAGAAAACAGCTTCATATAATATTTGCATTTTCTTTTTTTTTTTTTTTTTTGGCAGTTTTTGGCCAGGGCTGGGTTTGAACCCGCTACCTTGGCATATGGGGCTGGCGCCCTACTCCTTTGAGCCACAGGCACCGCCCAATATTTGCATTTTCTAATTCAACAACATTAGAAGTCACCTGACTCTCTCTGTCAACTCTACCCCACCCAACAGCACTTTTTATAAGAAATACGTAGTTATGCCCTCTTTAGTATGCTGAAGTGAAATTTGTGGGCAGCCAGCCCATAGAGTATTTCACTATGTAGATAACTATCCAGGGACATCCACGTGACGCTGCCAGGTGCTGGTGCTACATGAAGAATCTCCAGACGCCAGGATGTGACAGGCGTCTGCACGAGAAATGCATGCCAGGGCGGCATTCAGCTGGGGGCCTTGGTCTTCTGAAATGGTGAACAATTCCTCTTGGTTCCAAACAGCACACATTACAGTCTTCCTTTGGCTTATTCTATAATTGCCTTCCTGGGAAATTCAGTGGACTTGCATATTGAGACTGTCCCAAACAGCCCACCTGTTTATATGGTCAGGGGGGTTTCTGTGCTTGGATCATCATAACTGGGCTCTCCACCCACAGAAGTGCTGAGGGAGATACCTGTAAGTCGCGTGGCACTGGCCTGCACATTCAGCATCGCACAGCACCCCAGAAGGCCAGGGCACTCTCTGCCACCCCGATCTTTGAGAGCAAAAGGATGACCAAAACCTTTTCATTTCATTTGAAAACTAAGTTATGAAACAGCCTCATGAGTGGCATTGATCTCTTAAGACTCTTGGATCTAATTTTATCTCCTTATGCAAGAAAAAAGGATATGGCACCCCCAAAAGTGTACCCAAGAATCACAGACCCAGTACCAACAGAGCCAGGTAGGCAGGACCTGGAGGAAGACAGGAGCGTTTCTGCACCCAGGCATCGGTGTGAGCTCCAGTAGCCGTTAAGTTCTTATTTAATCTTCTCAACTGAAGAGAGAGAAGTTGCCTGCCCCTGGCTCCAGGCAGTGAGAGGCAGAGTCCAACTCAACTGTCCCCTGTAGAATGACTGGGGACACAGTGCAAGCTGTAGGCTGTCACTTCAGGCTGGAGGGGAGAACAAGGGGAAATGGACTCCTGGGAGTCCTGCCAGGTTATGGGCACACAGGATGGACCAGCCTATGAGTCCAGGACGCCGTCCCCCAGCTGTGCATCCAGGTCGTGGTGTGTGTCCCCCCATCTCATTCTCCCCCCTCCTGTGTTTCTCCCACAGATGTTCACATCCAGGAGGAGGCTGCTTCATGTCCCTCGTGGCTGTTCCTGAAAGGGAGATCCTTCTCCACTAGATGAGCTCCAGAACCGCCCAGTAAGGCTTCTGCAGCCCTCTCCTGTCCGCTGGCCTGCACTGCACCCCTCTCCCAAGATGAGTGGCTTCCTGAGCTCACTGGACCCCCGGAGGGTCCGCTGGGGGGCCGCCTGGTACGCCATGCATGCCCGTGTCCTGCGCACCAAGCCAGTGGAGTCCATGCTGGAGGGCACCGGGACCACCACTGCTCACGGTACCAAGCTTGCCCAGGTGCTCACCACCGTCGACCTCATCTCCCTCGGCGTGGGCAGCTGCGTGGGCACCGGCATGTACGTGGTGTCTGGCTTGGTGGCCAAGGAGATGGCAGGTCCTGGCGTCATCGTGTCCTTCATCATTGCAGCTGTGGCCTCCATACTGTCAGGTGAGTCCAGGGAAAGCAGGGTGCCAGGCGGCCCCACACAGCCTGCCTGGGCAGCACAGAGCTGCAGAGAGTGGCTCGTGACACTCCCTTTACTGGGAAAATGGGGACTGGGCTTTAGTCAGTTATGTTCTTGGGTTTTTCAATATGAATAATTATTCTGGTGCCCAGATGCCTCCCAGCTTCTCTGTCCTTATCAGATGCTAATGGCTCTACTTCCATTTAAATCTCCCTTTCACTGGAAGGTAAGTGGGTCCCTCTGGGGAAAGGGAAGGACATGCTAGAACATAAACCACAACCAAGGGACAGACAGCAAGATGACAAGTCAATACAGCTGATGCGACAGTTTGGTAAGCCTCAAACTGGCCTCTGAGGGCAAGAAAGATAAGCTGGGAGGTATGAGGCCACTGAGAGCCACAGAGAGCCACCTGCCAGGCCCTCAGCAGGCTGACACTCCATGGGGGGCTCCTGTGGCCTTTTCCTCCTCCCTCCTCTGAACACAGTCCACACCACACTGCCCAGAATTGCTGCAGCTGGTCAAGAAACAGCTTGAAAAACACATACCTCCCTGCTTTTTAGTGACAATATTGCAAAAGTATGAGGCTTTGCTGGGGGTTGGGTTGCAGATCCTGGGTGTCACCCAGGTATGGCAGTGGCTGTCTTGGTCTCTCCAATGTGTCAAAAGTAGGAACTCTATGTTGGGGGCTCTATGTACCAGCACATGCTGTCCCAGGAAAATCACTAATTTCGTGTCACCCTCCAGGTCAAACAGCTGTTACTTATGTAAGACGCAAAGATAGATTTCACTTAGTGGAATTCATTCACCTTGTGTGTGTATTAGCGGTTTGTCCCATGATGGCAGCCTGTCATGTGAATATACCTAGTACACACCGTTCACCATGAGGGCTCTGTGTGAATACAAGTTATGCTTTCTCATGAGTAAAAACCAAGACTGGAACTGTTAGTTTATGGTAAGTGAATGTTTAACTTTATAACAAGAGGCCAAACGCTTTCCCAAAGTGGCTGTATTATTTTTTTATTCACACCAGCTATTATGAGATTTCCAAATGCTCTGACCCTGGCCATCTCAAAAGTGTCAGGTATTTTTTTGTGGTGGTTTTGTTTGTTTGTCATTTTATTTTATTTTATACACAGAGTCTCACTTTGTCACCCTTGGTAGAGTGCCATGGCATCATAGCTCACAGGAACCTCAAACTCTTGGGTTCAAGCAATCCTCCTGCCTCAGCCTCCCAAGTAGCTGGGACTACAGGCACCTGCCACAATGCCTGGCTATTTTTTGGTTGTAGTGTCATTGTTGTTTAACAGGCCCGGGCCAGGTTCAAACCCTTCAGCTCTGGTGTATGTGGCTGGCGCCCTAGCTACTGAACTACAGTCACAGAGCCTATTGGTCATTTTAAAAGGTGCATAGTAATATTTCAGTCTGGATGTAAAGTGCGTTTCTCTAACTACAAATGATCTCGAATATCTTTTCAAGGCTTATTTGTCATCCCTTTGTCTTCCTTAGTGAAGTGTCTACTTAAATCTTTTGTTCATTTTTAAATTAGGGTCTTTGTTTTGTTATTATTAACTGTTAAGAGTTCTTTATACATACGTTTTTGCAAATTCTTTCTCCCTGTTTATAGCTTGTATGTTAATTTTCTTTTAATTTCTGTTTGTTTCTTTTTAAAAACACTGATGCCCAGCTCCATTCCCAGAGACCCTAATTCAGGGGAACAAGGCAGGGCCTGGGCCTGGAGCTGCTTTGAAGTCCCCGGGGGGTTCTGTGTAGCAGGGGTGGGGGCTGCAGCCACATCCTCAAGGGGAACCTCATTCAGATAGAAGCTGTTTGGATGGAGAATCTTCAGAGCTTTTCCTGGCCTCATGGCATCATCTGCCATGCCGTGCAAACTTGCTTATGACGTGAAACACATCTGACTCAGAGAGCGAGGGAGGAGGGCTCTCCCGCTCCAGACCTGCCCACAGCTCTGCCACAGTGAGGGAAAGTTTTCAGAGGAAGCAGCTGTGCTTTGTCAGAAAGGCCCCATTTCCTCTTTCATAGCTCAGTGCCCACGCCCTGGCCAAACCCAAAGAGCCCCTGTGCCTACTCCAGGTTATACAAGTGAGGGGAGCCTGGCTCCCACCACAGCCTGTGGGGAAACTGGAGGGGGGCTCACAGAGCTCCCCCTCCGCCCTACTTGGTTGCTGGGGGGAGTTGGAGCAGAACCGGCAAGCCGAGATATTTGACCGTTCAAAGCCCCAGGAGCCTCCTATGAATCTGAGTGGCAGATTTGAGTTCTTTCTAAGTTAATATCCACTTCTCTTTTAATATTATTGAAACTGAATCTCAGACACAATATACGTCTGAAATTCTCCCAAGCTCACACAGGTTCTGTGAGCTCCCTATAAGCCAGTCCCCAGTGGCTTTGGTAAGGAGTGACAGAAGCATCCATGGTGTGCCCCTGCCTGGGGCACGATGCCGGTGATGTTGTCATCTACTCACAAGGACAGGTGGCAAAGACATATTCAGATGCGATGTGTTGGGCTCCCCCCATATACCTGTCCTGGGGTAGAGCCAAAAATAGGCAAGAAATTGTCTCTGTCCTGACACACCCACTGCTCGCTGATGGAGACGAATGCCAATAATTAATAGTAGTAATAATAGTAATAATACCACCAGCAGGTGCCAAGGTACCATTTACTGAGCACTTACTGTACGCAAAGAGTTTGAGGCACTGAGCACGTTTTACTTTATCCTCACAGCACTGTACGTGGGGAGCAGTGTCACACTCACCGAATTTACAGGTGAGAAGACCGAAGCCACTGAAAGGCTTGGTGACTAGCTTAGGCTCCTGCTTGCAAGGTGACAGAGGACAGAACAGGTGAAACTGATGCCAGGACTCACGCCTGAGCATTTTGCTGTGATGCTACTACATTAGCAGAGATGAGGTTCCACTGCAGACGCAGAACACCAGAGCCAGAGATGACTTCATTTCCCTCCCAGGTAAAGGGATCTGCTGCGACACAGGCCCCTTCACTCCTCTGAGCCCCCTCCAGACACTTAGCTTCAGAGCAAGGCGGCAAGACCCAGGAAGGCTGCTGGAGCCCCAGTCAGGGTGCTGGCGTCACAAAGGGGGTGTCGAGGCAGGCATCCTCTGCCCTTCAAAGACACTTTCTCCTAAGTCCTTCCCTGTAGCTGCCACTGACGCTGGCCTGACAGCTGGCATGGGGGCAGCTGAGGTGTGGCTGAGCGCAGCATCTTCTAACTGGCCGTGCCGCCCACCCTTTCTGTTGATAGGGAAGACAGGAGAACTGGCTGTCACTCCACATCTATAATGGATGCGTAACCAACCCCACAGCCCTCCAGTCTGCAGAGGTCGATTTGTTCTAAAATATTTTCATAAAATTGGTTCTGATTTCCAGTCAATTTACAAGTGGAAAACCTAAAGCCCCCCCCCCCAATAAATCCAGAGTTACAAAAATAGAGACATAGACACATGGAACAGAATAGAAAACCAAGAGATGAAAGCGGTCTCTAGTTGGCATCTGATCTTTGACAAACCAAAACAAAAGCAACAAATAGTGCTGGGAGAACTGGATAACCACATGTAAGAGACTAAAACTCGACCCACACCTTTTGCCACTACAAAAATTGACTCAAGATGGATAAAAGATTTGAATCTAAGACATGAAATGACAAAAACCCTAGAAGAAAGTGTGGGGAAAACCCTTGATGATGTCAGACTGGGGAAAGATTTTATGAAGAAGACTTCAGTGGCAATCACAACAACAACAAAAATAAACAAGTGGGACTTAATTAAACCAAAAATTATCCTTCTGGACAACTAAGGATGCAACAATCAAAGCAAATAGACAATCTTCAGAATGGGAAAAGGTATAGGCATATTAGAAATCTCACAAATAGTCAATAACTAGGAACTAGAGCTGAAATTAATCAATAAAACAAGAGCCAACAATCCCATAGATCCCTGGGCAAAAGAAATGAACAGAACCTTCTTCTCTGAGGAACACAGACAAATGGCTAATAAAACATATGAAAAAATGCTCACTGTCCCTGATCGTCAGAGAAGTGCAAACCAAAACCACCCTGAGATATCGCCTAACCCCAGTGAGAAGGGCCCACATCACAAAGTCTCAAAACTGCAGATGTTGGTGTGGATGGGGAGAGAAGGGAACACTTTTACACTGCTGGTGGGACTGCAAACTAATACAACCTTTTTGGAAGGGAGTATGGAGAACCCTCAAAGAACTCAAGCTAGACCTCCCAGTTGATCCTGCAATCCCACTACTAAGCATCTACCCAGAAGAAAAAGAATCATTTTACCATAAGGACACTTGCACTAGACTGTTTATCGCAGCTCAATTCACAATCATCAAGATGTGGAAACAGCCTAAATGCCCGCCAACCCAGGAATGGATTAAGAAGCTGTGGTATCTATATACCATGGAATACTATTCAGCCACTAAAAAAGATGGAGACTTTACAGACTTTGTATTAACCTGAATGGAGTTGGAACACATTCTTCTTAGTAAAGTATCACAAGAATGGAAAAGAAGAAACCAAGGTACTCAGTTCTAATATGAAGCCAGTAGATGCTCTAATTTGCATCCACATAAGAGAAAAACTCAGTTCAACTCAAGTTGGGGGGAGGGGGAGAGAGGGAGTGGGGTGAGCTCCCACTTAATGGGCACAGTGTAAGGGTCTATGGCACACCACACCTCCTGGGTGTGGGACACAACTACAACAGGGACTCTAACAAAAGCAAACATTGTAACCTAATTGTCTGTACCCCCTTATTAATCTGAAATTTTTAAAAATGAATCCAGAGCATTGTAACCCCACCTTTTCCCTGCTCTTCTACTTCAGCCGCTGCTCCCCAGGTCTGTCTCTGCTCTGTGACTTTTTATCTGCTGCCCCATTTCTTTACTTCTTCACAGACTAGAAGCCACCTGACCCTCCCCGCAAAGGCAGTGCATGCAGTGGGCTATGTGGTGAGTGTGCACCAGAGACGGGGGCGCAGTACAGCCACCCTTGGGGACACCCCTCTGGGGCTCTTCTTGGCTCCAGCCTCCAGCCCCATTGCTGGGCAGCCTTTGTCCTCTGACCTGGCTTTTTCCTCCCAGCCTGCTCACACCCAAGCCTAAAACTCCATCTAAGCAGTTTACTTATTTCTTCACCACTCTCCACCCTGGCCATTCTCCTAAAGCTCTTTGCCCGACCAAAATGGTCCATCAGGATAATTTACCAAACAAAGAGGGTTCTCAGAGGAGGGAGTTGGGACCCAAGCCAGGAAGGGTGTCACTCTGTAGACATTGAGAGTGGCAGGGCCAGACATCACTCCATCACCCCATCCAACACGGGGCAGAGAGGGAAGGGGGCAGAGAGTGGGCTGTGCATACAGCGTATAAATAGGAGGTGGTGGTGAGGCCCTGGTCCTTGACAGTGCAGGTGGGAAGGACGCCCAGGACAGACAGGGGTGGGTGTGGGCAGATGAGAGAGAGAGGGAGAAATGCTCTTTCTAGCCTATAAGAGACACAGAATGAAAGAGAATGATTCCGAAATGATGCCCTTAGAATAGTGGATTTTTACAACACAGTTTTAGTGATAGAAAGTGAAAGTGAACACAGAGAACTGGGGCAGAGGGCCCAGAGCCCCGCAGGAATACGGAACGTGGCTTTGTGAGGGGAACTTCCACGCAGCACCTCCCCCAGCACCCAGAGTGATCAGGGTGACTCCAGTTCTGCTCCCCAGATGAGGGGCTAGAGTGTCAGACATTAGAGCACTTCCTGGAAGTTTTGCAGCAACTCAGAGCTCCAGTCTAAGACTGCAGGACTCCAGAGCTTGTGTGCCTCCATCTCAGCCAGCTATCTCTGAGATGTCTGCGTCCTGGAAACCTTTCTCACTGATGTGGATAACAAATTGCAGACAACTCCTGCTGTTGGGCTCTAACGGGCAACAAAGGGCATCACACTGAGCAGTGTCTCTTGTGGCACGCTCAGTTCACAGCTTAGCATCACCCTGGTGACTGTTCTCCTCGCTGTTCTTGGCTACTGCTGAGCCCTCTCCAGGTGAGCCCTCATTGCACAGGCCCAGGAGGTGAGGGACAGAGCCCTGTCCTGCCCAGCAGGTGCTGCTCTGCAGGGGGGCTCCTGCCTCTCCTGGCCCAGGGGCCACAGACCCCTGCTAAGCATGGCCTCCATCCCAGCACTCACCTCAGGTTGGACATTCACGACCAGGAAAAGCTTGTAAGGTTCAGTCTCCACAGATAATCCAATGAGTTCCTTTGTTGCTTTTTCTTTTAGAACAATGAACCTGTTTCCCTCCTCAGATGGAAGTCAGACCTGAGCGGTGAACCAGGGTGTTGGTCGTTAGCAAACCTTCTCCATGATCTGACACCACTCAGACATTTCCCAAACTCACATTTGTTTGCTCCCCCCAAAGCCTCTGAGAGCTGCTTTTAACACTCTGGGGGGTGGGGAGGAAAGGCCCGTCCACAGGCTGCAGAGGACCAGCCTCCAAGACGTTGCCCAGTGCACCATCACGCACCAAACCTCGCTGACGACAGCAGCTGCCCTGATGCTCACAGCGTCTCAAAGCAAACATCGTCACTGCCATCATTTTCACGATCATTAGGCAAATCCTGCGCTCCCGGTACCTCACGTCACTGAATCCTCTCAACCCGTCAGGTGGGTGCTCGTGTCCCACTTTGTGGCTCATCACAATAACTAAAGTTCTCGAGGACTTCCAATGTGCCTGGGACCAGCTCAACACTGTCTGCATAGCCAACAGACGCCGCAGAACAAAGGTCGTGACTGGGCTCACAGAAGTCAGGGGACTTGTCCAGGCCATGAGGGGGTCAGTGGCAAAGGCTGGGTCCAACACGACTCCATCTGGCTGCAGAGACCAGCAACCCCGTATTTAAAGCCTCATGGACAACAATTCACTCTCACTGGGTCTTGAAGGGCCTGTGACTCAGCTCTTCCTCAGACTAGAGCACTTTTCCAGATCAAAACTCCTATGAATCGGGTCATGGGGATGGCTTCCAACCTAGCCTCTTCCTGTGCCTTTCAGCAGTGAGGATACAGCTGTGGGACTCACATGGCTTCTCCACAAAGCTACGCTTGGGCCGGGGCAGGGAGGGGAGCCTGGGTAATAGTGTGCCACCTCTCCAACTGCTGGTGGGGAGATGTCTCCTCCAGCAAAGCCAGGCAGACCTGGGCTTCATTCTCACCTTCCAAAGCCAGGCAGAGTGGACTGAACACCAGAACACCCAGAGCTGCAGGAGCGACTGCCCGTGTGATCCAGTCTGCATGGCAGGAGGTGCCGCAGAGCACGGAGGGAGCCGGGGGATGAAGGGCTTGGCCCCAGTGCAGAGAAACCAGAAACACACAGAGGACGCAGCTGTCAGCACCGCAGGGGACACCGGGCCTGGGTCGGAGGTCAGCACACTCAAAACCTAGCTCCAGCTCTGGGAGCAGCTCAGGGCAGCCTCGTGTTCCTCGAGGACTTGGATCAGATTGTCTATAACCTGAGCTGGGAGGTGGGAGAAGATTCGTAAAAGGCCTATGGTAGTAGCTACTTCTGGCAGCAAAGAGAGAAATGACTTTAGAGGAAAATACCTCAAAAATGGCTCTGTAACATTTTAATTACTTTTTTAAAATCTCAACTAAATATAGTAAAATATTAAATATAAGGAATCAAAAAGGGAGCCTGTTGTGTCAGCTGCTCATCTCCTAAACACGCACACACACACACACATCCCAGCCCCATCTAGCCTCTGGGGGCCAGCAGCAATCAGTCCCCATAGCTGCTGCCTCAATCCAAGCCCTGCTGTGCTGTTCACTTGTGTAACTTGGGGAATATTCCTGACCCAGAGCTTCCCCACACAGCTTGCTGAAAGTTACCAGTGTGCCAAGGGCTCTCCCAACCCTCAGGACTCCTGGGAGGTGCAGGGGCCCCAGCCCTGTCACCTCCACCTGCAAACAACCTCAGCCTTTTACACATTACCTCCTTCCCCATCATACAAATATTATCGTTTTCTAGGTGTGCTATGTGAACTGGAAAAGGTTGGGAAAATCCTGATAACCTGTCAAGATCTCGGATTCACCAAGTGTAAATGGAAATAACCCTAATTTCTGCAGCATCACCGTCTTGTGAAGACTGAGACTGTACCCTGTGCACATGGTGACTGCCTGGCAGTGACACTGCGCCCACTGCTATCGGCCAGCCTCACACCTTAAAGGCCAAGTTCTTTCTCAATGCAAATGATCAGTTCCTGGTTCTAGTTCTGAGCCTCTCAGCCCAACCCCAGCAAAAAGACCCAGTGGGTCCATCTCCTGGCTCTGGTTTCCTCTAGATGAACCTCAGGCAAAGAGCATACTCTCGGCTCTGAAGGTATTTGCCAAAAGGAATCTCTTCTCTAGAGGAACAGCTCCCTTTGAAAGGGCTTTAAAAGGCTGTACTTTGAGTGTGCATCATGCTGCAGTAACATTTGTGAGCAGGTGTGTTTTTGATAAAGTGACTTCTTTCCCTTTGGGCAGACACCCAGCAGTGGGACTGCTGGGCTGGACAGCAAGTCTGTATTTATCTCTTTGAGGAATCTCCATACTGTTTTCCACGCAGTTTGCACTGACTTTCAGGCCCACCAGCAGCTCATAATCATTCCTTTCACTCCGCATCCACACCGGCACCTTCTGTAACAGTCATTCGGACGGGGTGAGGCGCCATCTCACTGTGGTTTAGTCTGCATTTCCCTGATGACTAATGAGGTGAGCATTGTTTCACATATGTGTTGGCCACTTATCTTGTCTTCTTTTGAAAAACTTTTATTTCTGGCGTGGCGCCTATGGCTCAAAGGAGTAGGGTGCTGGCCCCATATACCAGAGGTGGCAGGTTCACACCCAGCCCTGGTCAAAAACTGCAAATAAAAAAAAAGGGCAGCACCTGTGGCTCAAAGGAGTAGAGTGCTGACCCCATATGCCAGAGGTGGTGGGTTTAAGCCCAGCCCTGGCCAAAAACTGAAAGAAAAAAAAAAAACTTCCATTTCTGTCTTTTGCCCACTTTTAATGGGGTCATTTGTTTCTTACTGATGGTTTGAGCTCTTTGTAGATTCTGGACATTGGCCCTTTTTGGATGTGTAGTTAGTGAATATTTTCTCCTATTCTATAGGTTGCCTATTTGTTGATTATTTCCTTTCCTGTGAAGAAGCTTTTTAACTTAGTTAATTCCCATTTATTTATTTTAATTGTTGCTATAATCGCCTGTGGGGTCTTCATCATAAATTATTTGCCTAGGCCAATATCTCAAAGAGATTTTCCTACATTTTCTTCTAGAATTTCCATGATTTCACACCTTACATTTAAGTCTTTCATCCATCTTGAATTAAGTTTTGTGAATGGCGAGACGGGCGTCCCATTTCATTCTTCTGCATGTGGCCGTCCAGTTTGCCCAGCACTGTTTATTGAATAGGGCTTCCTCTCCCCAAGGTATGTTGTTGTCTGCTTTGTCAAAGATCCGTTGGTTGTAGGTGGATGGTTTTAGATCCAGGTTTTCTAGTCTATTCCATTGCTCTGTGTCTTTATTTCTGTGCCAACACCATGCTGTTTTAGTTACTAGAACCTTGTAGTATAGTTTGAAGTCTGGCAATGTTGATGCCTCCAGCTTTGTTCTCCTTTAAGATTGCTTTGGCTGCTTGGGCTCTTTTTTGGTTCCAAACAAAGCATAGAATTATTTTTCTCAGATCTGTGAAATATGTCATTGGTATTTGATGGAGATCGCACTGAATCTGTAAATCATCTTGGTTAGTACAGACATTTGGACAATGTTAATTCTACTCGTCCATGAGCAGGGGTGGTTTTCACATCGTCTGCAATTTCATAGTTTCCTCATT
The DNA here is from genome assembly GCA_963574575.1 of Galagoides demidoff. Lineage (NCBI taxonomy): Eukaryota > Metazoa > Chordata > Mammalia > Primates > Galagidae > Galagoides > Galagoides demidoff. The sequence continues at coordinate 4,141 of CAUYQV010149931.1, read as the reverse complement.
TTTTCATAGTTCTTGTGGAGATCTTTTACCCCCTTGGTTAAGTATATTCCTAAGTGTTTGTTTTCTTTGTAGCTGTCATGAATGGTGAGTCTTTGATTTCACTCTTGGTTTGGGTCATATGGAAATGCTATGGATCACACAAATAGGAGTTGCCCAGGAAAGAAGCCCATGAATACACACTACGTGTAGTGCTTACAGATCCCAGTGAGACTGACAGAAACAGGCTGCCATGACAAAGTTCTCTCTCTGTGTGTCTCCCCCCACAAAGAAGTGACATTTAAGCAGCCTTAGCTCTGCACTGAAGCAGGGACTAGAGACGCAGAAATGACCGAGGCACAGTGTCTGCTGACAGCATGGGGGCCAAGACAAGGAGATCGGTAGAAACTGAAACAGAGGAACTATGCCCAGTACCAGCCCTTGCCCTCGGAGGCCCACACAAGGCAAACTTTGTGTGGAGTCAAATCAGCTGACCACAGCAGCCCAGGACTCTGCATGGCCAGGCCTGCTTTGGACACTTGGGCCACTTCTCATAGCAGGGCTCACAGAGGCTGCACTCAGGAGCCACTGGAGGACTCAGGCAGCACTGGGCTGACACCTGCCCTGGCAAGGGGTGAACCAGCATAGCAAGGGGTGCAGGGAGAGAAAGGGCTGGAGACAGAACTTTGTCAAATGGCTACACAGAGACGGAGACAGAAGCGACAATGGGGCTAGAAGAGAAGTTGGCGGAGGGGAGAGGACTGAGGGAAAGCAGGTCTGTACCAGGAGACAAAGGAGGCACGGGCATCATGTCACAGGCTGCAGAGACACCAATACACGGCAATCCCGCCAGCAGCTGCAGACTGGAGGGACAGTTTCTGAGAGGCAGCAAAGGCAGACAGCGGGAGGCAAAGGCAGGGGTGTCCAGAGGGGAGGGAAAAGAAGCCGCAGAACAGACTCTGTTTAGTGCCAGGGGATTTCGTCTTCCTGGACACGAGCTGTGCCTGTGCTTTGCTAAGAGCAACGGGCGTATGGAACACACTAGCTTGCTAACACACACCCTGAACATTTCATACCAGACCTCACCACTGGCCCCACCATAGCTTTGACTCCAGAAAGCCCCTTGAAAAGTAAGTGGACACCTACATATAATGTACACATTTATACACACATGCACGGACACACAAATGTACACATTTATACACACACAGACACACAATGTACACATTTAAACAGACACAATATACACATTTATACACACACAGACACACAATGTACACATTTATATACAATTGGACACACAAATGTACACATTCATATACACACGCACAGACACAATGTACACATTTATACACACACACAGACACAGAATATACACACAAATGTACACATTTATATACACATGCACGGACACACAATGTACACATTTATACACACACGCATAGACACACAATATACACAATTATACACACGTACGGACACAAAAATGTACACATTTATACACACACAGACACACAATATACACATTTATACACAATTGGACACACAAATGTACACATTCATATACACATGCACAGACACAATGTACACATTTATACACACACACAGACACAGAATATACACACAAATGTACACATTTATACACACATGCATGGATACACAATGTACACATTTATACACACATGCAGACACAATGTACACATTTATACACACATAAATGTACACATTTATATATACACACAGGCACACAATGTACACATTTATACACACACACATGGACATACGATTTACACATTTATACACACATGGACACACAATGTACACATTTGTACACACACACACAGACACACGATGTACACATTTGTACACACAGACACATGATGTACACATTTGTACACACACACGGACACACAATGTATACATTTGTACACACACACACAGACACATAATGTACACATTTGTACACACAGACACATGATGTACACATTTGTATACACACACACAGACACACAATGTACACATTTGTACACCCATGCACAGACACACATACACGCACATATACATTTAGGTCCCTTTACCTCTTTAGGCATTTCCTACTTTATTATTGAATAAATTTAGTAATAGCCCTTGGCCATCATGATTTACCTTGAGATTTTGTTTATAATGCCCTAGTTTATAATTTCTTAGGCTTTTTAAAGAATAATTTATATAATGAAATTCTCTTCTATGTGAAACATAGATATAAACATCTGCTCCTTTGAAAACATTTCTGAGACTGTTTAATCACCAGAATTCTCAGGTGTGTGAATGCTACAAAATCACCCAAGAGCACCTGAAGTTTTCCGTGCTAGGAATGCCCCTCAGGAAGCCACCAGTGCCTCCGAGACAGTTCCTGCTCCATTCACTGCCATTCCTTTGTACTGAATTGAGCCAAAACTCACCACTGTCACTGCTCCAAGTAACAGTGGGGGCTGCCTAACCAGAAATTCTCCATCAGGACCATCCAGGTGAGACTCTCAGCAAGGACAGTTCCTAAGAGTCTTGCCAGCCACACACAGGGACAACCACGGCCACAGCCAACCAGGCACAGGCCACCCTGCAGTCCTCATACACCAGCAGGTGGCAACACTGACCCCTTACAACACAAATGGAATGCTTGGGCCCTCAAGAGGCTGAATCCCATCCCGGGAGCTCTGAGGGCCAGGCAGTAGGAAGGGGACAGGAGGGAGGGCAGGGCTAGATGCGTGGGTCACAGGAGGGGGCGAACTGGAAGCAGGAGCTGTAAGCAAATCTGTACATTCAAAGGACTCTCCCCACCCAGTCTCCTGAACCCTGAGGCCCTGGCCCCGCTCCTTCCCTCCCTGCATGGCAGCCCAGTTTGGGAAAAGTTGAGAAGGCAATTCTCCCCTGCAGGTCCCCCATGCCTTTGGGAAGGTCCTCAGCAGAAAGGACCACGTGGGACACCTGGGTCTCACCGTCCCTCCCAGACTCCTGGCATCTGCTGAGACTGTGCCCTACCCCACACACACACACACACTGAGCTCTGGTCTCACGTGCTCATCACCTGGGCTGAGAAGACCGCGCCAGGCCTCAGATAGTCCTCAAGGCACTTATCTGAACACTGTCACATTCCCAGGTAGCCCTCCCCCCATGGGAGCCCCTCAGAGCTGTCATCTTTACAGGCGCCACTGTCCTCTGCTTTAGAAATGGGGCCCCTGCCTCCTCCTCTCTGAGAGATGTTGAGTGAAGGAGAATCTCTGGCTGTCAAGCCGGCCTCATTGACTTTCTACCCAGCCACACGGTCACCTGGCTGAGGACAGCAGGTCTCATGAAGAGAAGTTGAGTGAGAAAACAGAAGCTTTCTCTCCACTCTCGTAATTCCTAACTGGAGTGTGGGATAGAACATAAGTTTCCAGATCAAAAGTTTAAAATCTCAGAAGATGCTTTTTCAGGTTCTGTTTTAGAAGTGCATGGAGTATAGTAGGGCTGGTCCGCTGGGTTTCCACGCTCCCACCCACACCATCTACCTCCCACCACAAGGCAAAGCCTCTTGCAGGAATGCTCCTGAGGCTCCTGCTCAGAGGCCTCCCCATGGGTGAGAGCACAGACCCCACTGAGGGGCCTGTGAGATGCCAGGACTGGGCATGTGTCCTGTGAGGACCTGTAACCACCTGCACAGTAGGTATCACCATCCTCCAGGTAGGGAAACCCAGTGCAGTGAACTAGGGACCTGCCCAGCGCCCCAGTTAATTACTTCAACTGTCCTTGTTAAACACTGTGTGCCAGGCACAGGTCACAGTGACCTGCAGGCATCCATATATCTGTGGTCAGAACCACCCTCTGGGCCTCCCCATGGCCATGTGAACTCTGTGATGCCTCATCCCTCTCTAAAGCAAAGGGTGGAACCCCACAACTTACCCGTGTCCATTGAGGGACATGTACAGGGAGCCGGCACAGGGGGACAGGGCACAGGACCCGCATGTCAGAGGAGGGACAGGTACAGGGAGCCGGCACAGGTGGATGAGGGCACAGGACTCATGTGTCAGAGAAGGGCCACGTACAGGGAGCCAGCACAGGTGGATGGGGGCACAGGCCCCGCGTGTCAGAGGAAGAACAGGTACAGGGAGCTGGCACAGGGGGACGGGGCACAAAACCCACGTGTCAG